>CM065594.1:5291647-5544147 GCA_033119425.1 Bufotes viridis
GTGCCATCTGTTCTCCAGGTAAGTGACGCTCACACACCGGACGTCCACATGATGTAATGCGATTCCTCAGACCAGACGCCTTCTTCCCATAGTGCACCTGGTGCCATCTGTTCTCCAGGTAAGTGACGCACACACCCCAGCCCATCCATATAATGTAATGTGATTCCTCAGACCAGGCGCCTTCTTCCCATAGTGCACCTGGTGCCATCTGTTCTCCAGGTAAGTGACGCACACACCCCAGGCCGTCCACATGATGTAATGTGATTCCTCAGACCAGACATCTGCTTCCCATAGTGCACCTGGTGACATCTGTTCTCCAGGTAAGTGACGCACACACCCCAGCCCATCCATATGATGTAATGTGATTCTTCAGACCAGACGCCTTCTTCCCATAGTGCACCTGGTGCCATCTGTTCTCCAGGTAAGTGACGCTCACACCCCAGCCCATCCATATGATGTAACATGATTCCTCAGACCAGACACCTTCTTCTCATAGTGCACCTGGTGCCATCTGTTCTCCAGGTAAGTGACGCACACACCCCAGCCCATCCATATGATGTAATGTGATTCCTCAGACCAGACGCCTTCTTCCCATAGTGCACCTGGTGCCATCACTTCTCCAAGTAAGGCCCCTTTCACACAAGTGAGTATTCAGCGCGGGTGCAATGCGTGATGCGAACGTATTGCGCCCACACGGAATCCGGACCCATTCATTTCAATGGGGCTGTGCACATAAGCGTTGGTTTTCACACATCACTTGTGCGTTGCGTGAAAATCGTAGCATGTTCCATATTCAGCGTTTTTCACGCAACGCAAATTTGTCTATTTAGAAAACTGCTCCTTTAAACACTTTTGAGAAAGCAACAAACTTCATGAGTAACCATGGCAACTGTGTACCCCTGACATAATGGGGTCCACACACAGCAATACATGAGTACCTGGGGAGAAGTCTGGCACCCTGAGCTCCGGTGCCCGCCCATTCACCTTCTCCAGATACTCCAGCACCAGCCTCTCCCTCTCCTCCTGAGACCCCGCCTCCTGCAGGGCGTCCTCCAGCGGGCTCTGCAGCGGCAGCACATCATTTAGACTGCACGTCGCCATCTTGCTCCTGCTACAATAAATGACAGGACTCCGCGTTACCAGGCAACGGCAGCAGCGTCCCTCACTTTACAGTTCCCATCCGCACATTGGCGCCTCCGCCTCAGCACAAGCCTTTAAAATACATAAAAATTTGTAATGAAAAAATCCAGATTAATACATAACCTCAGGATCATTTATCATAATTCATGTTTATGTGGTAAAACTATTTCTATATTCACTGTTGTGGCGAATCTGCGGATGGGTTGATACGATTTACGTCAGAGACGTAGTTTCTCTTCCGTGTTTCTCGATTCGACACTATTACACAACTTTGATAAAACTATTACTGATGTTTGGTAAATTTGGAATAAAATTGGGACAAAGAAAGTACATCACATTTAAAGGACGAAAGGGTGTATTTCCAGATTTATGGTGTTATGAAATGAGAGGAAAGTGCGGCGGCGGATGTGAGGACTGGGCCGGGGGAGGCGCTCAGAATGGCCGGGAAAAGACCGAGGAGATGACGGGAGCCTCGCGGCGCGGAGCGGTAATCCCGGGGAGGGGGCCACAGACCGACCGGGGGATGGTGTTATCTATACTCAGTTCAAAGGGGAAGAATTATAACAATTAGCATTCAAACCACGGGAAAAAACGCAGAATATTTTTTTCCACCGTTTTTTTTGCGACATTTTTTATACCAAAGTTGTAATTTACAGCAGTTGGAAAAGTTATTAAAAAAACAAAGTTTAATCATAGTAATCATTGTCACTATCTATGCTTGCTGTCAGTGAATGGGAGCATTGTTGCTTACATGCAGCAGCCAAAAATAAATAAATAAATAACCTGACTTAAGGCCGTGTTCACACCTGTTCTACGTATAAAGTATCTGAACGGCACCGAGTGACCCCCAGGACCCCCCAGCACAGATGTGACCCGGGCAGGTTTACATCACAGACATTTCAGGTGGATTTTGGCCCATATTCCTCACATTGCCTCCAGTGTAGACGTCACGGATTTGACGTTTACGGCTCTGGGCGGACGCTAAGGTAGGTGTGCGGAAACCGCTGCCGAAGATCTGCAGTCTGACAACCCCCGCCTGTGCACGTGTCCCTAGAAGTCAGCGGACGCTCGCCCCAAATACCGATTGGATCTAGATTTCTCCTCATTCCCCTGACGAAGACTATTAACTCTTTGAGTTCTGGCAGCATTCTTACCACGCAGCTTTTTTTTTTTTTTCCCCCCACACACCTGCCTACTTTTGCGCAGCGCTATACATCGTCGGGAAAAAGAAGCAACGTCACGTCCTGGCGCTGTTACCCCGTTAAACGGTGCGAATCTGCGGCAGAAATCCGAGGCTGAGCGCGGAATCTGCGGCAGAAATCCGAGGCTGAGCGCGGAATCTGCGGCAGAAATCCGAGGCTGAGCGCTGACTCTGCGGCAGAAACTCGAGGCTGAGCGTGGAATCTGCGGCAGAAATCCGAGGCTGAGCGCTGACTCTGCGGCAGAAATCCGAGGCTGAGCGCGGAATCTGCGGCAGAAATCCGAGGCTGAGCGGAATCTGCGGCAGAAATCCGAGGCTGAGCGGAATCTGCGGCAGAAACCGAGGCTGAGCGCGGAATCTGCGGCAGAAATCCGAGGCTGAGCGCGGAATCTGCGGCAGAAATCCGAGGCTGAGCGCGGAATCTGCGGCAGAAATCCGAGGCTGAGCGCGGAATCTGCGGCAGAAATCCGAGGCTGAGCGCGGAATCTGCGGCAGAAATCCGAGGCTGAGCGCGGAATCTGCGGCAGAAATCCGAGGCTGAGCGCGGAATCTGCGGCAGAAATCCGAGGCTGAGCGCGGAATCTGCGGCAGAAATCCGAGGCTGAGCGCGGAATCTGCGGCAGAAATCCGAGGCTGAGCGCGGAATCTGCGGCAGAAACACGAGGCTGAGCGCGGAATCTGCGGCAGAAACACGAGGCTGAGCGCGGAATCTGCGGCAGAAACACGAGGCTGAGCGCGGAATCTGCGGCAGAAACACGAGGCTGAGCGCGGAATCTGCGGCAGAAATCCGAGGCTGAGCGCGGAATCTGCGGCAGAAATCCGAGGCGGAGCGCGGAATCTGCGGCAGAAATCCGAGGCTGAGCGAGGAATCTGCGGCAGAAATCCGAGGCGGAGCGCGGAATCTGCGGCAGAAATCCGAGGAGGAGAGCGGAATCTGCGGCAGAAATCCGAGGCAAACTACAACTCCCAGCAGACACCCCTGCCTTATTGTTCTCAGAACTCCCATAGAAGTGAGTGGAGCAGGCTGGAGTGTAGACTGATACACTGTAACGGCCCCTCAGCTGTCAGGTCTGTACAGGGAATCATCCTCTGGGTGCAGCCGATGCCCATTTGTGATTCTGCTGCTTCTCTTGCGTCGCATTTCATCCTGAACATTTTTTCTTCTCTTTTTCTTTAGTGAGAAGCAATGTCCGACAAGGAGGATGAGATCTGGGGTTATAAATCCATCCGGAAACGCAGAGATCGGAACGTGGAGGAAGCAGGATGTCAGGAACAGGCGAGAAAATCCCGGGGTAATAGGAAGACGAACCACGTCCAGGCCCCCACTGCGCCGCGGCCGGGCTCCCGGGAAGACAAACTGTCCACACCGAAAAGAACCAAAGCTGAAACCGCGAAGACCCCGAGCCCCATGACCCCTCAAAACCGGATCAGCGGCCACTGCCCCAGCTGCCAGATGCCGTTCTCCATATTACTGGTGCAGACACCGCGATGGCACGTGAGCGAATGCTTGGACGCACCGTCAACCGCACAGACAGGTACAGCAGCTACCGTATACCCATATTAACACTAGGGCTGCGACCAAAAAATCTCACCCCCAGACAAAGCCAAGACTCTGTTCACACTGGGGTCATCTCTGGGGAATTGTTCTCTGACAGATCGCACGATTCTGCCTGTAAAGGGCCATGAACTCTCCACGTCAGTGTGAACAGAGCCCTGGAGGGTTTCCTGCAATATCTGGGTGCATTTCCATGGGATGTTTTGTCCCTTGTAAGTGGACCCTTAGGCACCGGGAGGAAATGTTCTGATGTCCTTCCCCCTATCCGCGAGCACCGGGGGGGGGGGGGGGGTCAGTCTGCTGTCAGGACACTGCGGGCGGCCCCTCACCTTCGCCTTCTAGGATGCCTACTTACTTTTTCGTGCCTCCTGGAAATTTTACGCTAATACTATGCTCCGGAGCGCTGTATCAGCGCAGCTCGTGGAGCCTTTTCAGTCCCTGCCGCTTGCACCATTAATCCTGGCGGAGGCGGCAGAAACTGAGGAGGCCTCACAAACTGCGCTGTTAAAGCGCTCCAGGTCACCGTGGGAATGTCCGGCACTGGCTTCTGCTGCAACGGCCGGCATCAGAGTAAGGCCTCAGGCACACGGCCGTTGTGGGTCCGTTCCGTGCATTGGGGACCACTGAGCGATCCTTCCCATACGTGCCTATTCTAATAAAAGGAGGGCGCAGGGGTGCGTTGGGATGAGGCCTAGATTTGGGGGTAACACATTGCTGCTCTATTTCTGGAGTTTTTCCTGATTTCTCGGATATTTTTGCAGAATGTCCGGACGGTGTGCGCTGCTTGTCGACTCTCCCGTCTCACTACAAGCGGTTCTCCCATTTCCTGCTGGCACAGAGCCGGGCCCTGGATCAGCCCTCGCTTTCTCCACCTCGTACCCCAGATCCGGCTTCACCTAAAGCTCCGGCTTCACTTATTTTTAGTGGTTCGAGTCCAGCAAAATCCAACACCCCAACCAGTAAAAAGAAGACAAAGCTGAAGCCCCCCAAGTCACAGTCCCCCTCCAGTTCCCAGGAGTCGGTGCGGAGGACGCCGCTGGATGTCTGGCTCTCCTCCCAGGACTCCTTATCCCAAGAAACCTCCAGCCGGGTCACTGCCGCTAAGAGTTACCCTCTGCCCCAACAAGACGAAGACATATGTGACAGAACCATCTCCTTTTCTCCACTGGTCAGTGATGAGGAGCTGTTCAGTGAAGAGGAGGGTGACCTGACAACCCCAGGAAGGACACCCCATCCCAGAAGATCACCTCCACATAAGAATGAAGCAGAAGCAACCCCCTCTCCGTGCAGTGTTAGCAATGGCCATCCCCATAACGGTGGCAGCACCTGTGAGTGGACTCAGCCCGGAGGGGAAGATGCTGATTATTGGTCTGGGTGCGGCACAGCTGCCTCAGATATCTGTGACCACAGCCCTGACAATCAGCTCCTTCTACCTCATATTAAGACAGAAGGAGACGCAGACTCGTCCGTAAACGCACAGCTTTGTGTATTGATCCCCCACCTGCAGCATCCGGTAAAGGCCGAGCGTTCTGCAGCGCACGTTGAGGAAAGACTGTCACAGGCGTCTCAGGCGATGACGTCCAAAGCCATGAAGCAAATGGACATTGGGGTTTTCTTTGGGTTAAAACCTAAACCATTGACCACAAAGACTGAGGAAAAGGTGCCTTTAAGAAGCCAGACCCCCAATGCCGTGTCCTCGCAGAATGCCCGACCAGCCCAGAAGAGGAAGGCGACCGGTTCTCTTGGCGATTCTGGTGGAGTTACGGAAAATGTTAGTGGGGTCCTGGTCCCGGCGGCTTCAGGAACCCAGGGAAGAGGTGGAAAGAGGTTCAGGCAGAACGGTACCGCTGAGGAGGGGGGGCGGGGGAAGAAGCAGTGCCCCTTCTACAAGAAGATCCCAGGTCAGTCGCTCCGCTCGCCCTGTGGGGCTGATATGTTTTATGTTATTTTATTTCAATTTTGGTTTTACTAAGGGGGGATTTACATGAGCCTGGTATGGCCGCAGCAGTGAACGCCTCCTGCAGTTTTTTCTGCTATATCTGAAAGTGGCTCTTGATGTCCTTTTGGAAAACTGCGACAAATAGGGCGCGCTATGATTAAAAGAAAAACGGCACAAGCCATGAGAACGGCAGATACTGTCACTGCAGTGTGAATAGAGTTCATCCATTTAAATCAGGTTAAAAAATAAATAAAAGCTGCATGTTACGGGTTTGCCTTTGTTCACACCTGCTGGTTTTTGCTGCTCTTTACGTTGTGCTCAGTTATACATACTATTCAGTAACGTTGAGCGAATTTGTGTTTCATGTTTGGCGTACAGGGTTTGGGCTTTCTAAGAATTGCATTATGTTTTCCGCTACCACGGACCAGAACGGAATTCTGTGACGGCACAAAAACCTATAAGAGGCATTCCGTCATAATGGCAGTCTATGCCGGCCATACGGAATGCCTCTTATAGGTTTCTGTGCCGTCATAGAATTCCGTTATGGCCCGTGGTAACCTAATCCGTAACTGGATTCTTAGATAATCTGAACCTGTACGCCGAACTTGAAAGCACTCGTGTTGAATCATCTGGCTCTAAACCGGAAGCAGGAGGCTGAGCTGACAGGGAATTCCTCCGGTTAATGCTACATGCAAGCGACCGTGACGCGTTTTGCGGTCCACAAATTGCGGATCAGCAAAACACTGAAGCCGCCCATGTGCGTTCCACAATTTGCAGAACGGGTCGTCCATAATAGAAATGCCTGTTGTCTGCAAAACGGACAAGAATAGGACATGTTCTATTTTTTTTGCGGGGCAGCGGTTGCAGACTGTGAATGGGTCCACATCTGAGCCACGTGAGATCCCCTTTAAGGCCGTGGTTTCTCCACCCATGATTACAGCCAAGCACTTGGAGGGCCAATTAGCATGTCCCCCAGCCTTCGTGTTCGGACGACGGCCGTAACTAAGGGATAGTTCTGCTGCTGATAAACTGACCTAACGTGCATTGCCCTCTGTTAGAGAGCGCGGACCGATTCCCCTTGAGCGATTGTTGCCGACCGTCATGAATTCTCAGATCCCATAGGGCCAGATTCATCATTACACGTCCATCTTACTCCACTTTTACATCTGCCCAAAGTCACTTTTGGCTCAGTCAGATTTATTAATGGTCCTTTAATACGGTGATAAATGTGGTTTATCCTTTAGTAAGCAGCTTTACAAAAGTCGCACGTCTTTACAAAAAAGTCGCATGTTCTATTAAAAAGTCGCATAAGATAAGCATGGTCCCCCCTGGAGTGAAATTGCGCGATTTTTTGCGACTTTTTAAATGGTTGCAATAGTAAATCTGTCTAGAGATTCATTTACATAAGACAACACGCCCACTTTCACAAAACTGGAGAGCTTAGTGCAGAGCTTGAAAAAGTCGCAAAAAAATGCACAATTTTACCGATTGCGCATTTTTTTTGCGACTTTTTCACTCCATTAAAGTGACTTTAGCTAATGATAAATCTGGCCCATAGTTTCCAGTTCTTCACTGCTCTCTGTACTAATGTTGATTTCCCTATGGTCGTCCTATAGGCACGGGTTTTACAGTGGACGCGTTCCAGTATGGTGAAATAGAAGGCTGCGCCGCGTATTTCCTCACCCACTTTCACTCGGATCACTATGGCGGTCTCACCAAGAAATTCCGCTTTCCAATTTATTGCAGCAAGGTACGAACCACGCGCTTCTGTTCGTTCTAATATTGTAACTGGTAGTGACCACCAATACACCTTTTTACGGAGGCCTAGTCTAAGCGCTGCACGAGTCTCTCATGGCCCGGACAGGCAGAAACATTAGTCTAGGCCAGGGATGGGCAAACTGCGGCTCTCCAGCTGTTGCAAAACTACAACTCCCAGCATGCAAAGACTGCTTACAGCTATCAGCCTACAGCAGGGCATGGTGGGAGTTGTAGTTTTACAACAGCTGCAGAGACGCAGTTTGCCCATCCCTGGTCTAGGCCCTTAGATGCTGCAGTCAATAGCGATCCCTGCATCTAAGTGATTTGGAGGGAGGGAGCGCCCTCTGTCTCCCATCTGTACCCCAGAAATGAGATCGCAGGTGCTGATGTCTTGACATAGCAGCCTGATCCTAAAGAAGGCCCCGGGCCGGCCTGCAGAGTATCCCCATCGGGCTGCACTTCTCTGGCACCGAGGTGCGCCCTCAGCTTAGTGAAGCAGGAGCCGCTCCGCTCAGCTACTCCTGCATAGCACATGGGCGCAGGGTACCCATGTGCTATGCCAGGAGATAGTAACCGTCTGGGGGGCACGTACTCCCTGCCCTGCGGCCCCATTCATAAAATGTACAGTCCGTACCCCAAAGGGAATTTTAAGCGTAGAGGAGCGCTTCGGGGAGGAAAAAGGGGAATCAAAACACATTGATAAACTATTGGCCATTAGGGACACGTTCACAAAAAATCACCCAAAAGTTTAGTTACTCAAAACTGTATTTGGGATCGCTGTAATCGTACTGACCCAGAGAATAGGCCATCATGTCATTTGTGCCAAGAAATGTTTCGCCCCCTCAAGAGTTAATGGCGCTACTTTGGGGTCCACATAACGTACTGATTAACAACTACAACTTGTCCAGCAAAAACCAAGCCTCGTACGGCTGCGTCAGTGGACAAATAAAGCCATTAAGACCCAGAACAGGCCGGGCACTGAGGGGTTAAAGGGCCAGCCCGCTGTAATTGAAGCTTAATCAGATTGCAGTGAAAAGTTTCTCACCCAGCGGGTTGTTTCTTACCACGTTAAGACTTCATTCACACAACACTGAAAAAAGTCATAAAAAACAGGCACCATTTTAGCTTTTCATGGCCGTAAAAGTGGATGATTTTCATTAATGGCCCCAGCATTCGGAGTGGCCCCCAGCCTTATCCCGTCCGTTTTTCCCCAGTGCACCGGTTTTTGGCGGCTATAGACGGGTGCACTCCTGTCCCGTTGATTTTTACTGGGATCCATCTTGCTGTGAAAACAGCCAAAAATAAGACGTGTGAATAGCCCCATAGACTGCGAAGGTTCTGACGCTTTCACAGTTGTGTAAATCTAGTCTACAGGCTTCTGCTTTCTGTCAGTGAATAGATGCGTTACATGAAAACCCTTCCTGACCTAGTCCTGGTGCTGTTACAGTGTTTCAGCGCAGAGATCTTTAGGAGCACCGAGAACTGACCGTGACTCTGAACCTGTTCACATGATACTTGGACCATGCAGTTCTGCGCCTTGCTTGTTCATGCGTGTGTCATACATGCAGTCACTGCTCTTGTCTTTCAGATCACGGGGAACCTGGTGCAGAGTAAGCTGCGAGTAGAGAAGGAGTTCGTTAACTGCCTGCCCATGTACACGGAGTGCACCGTGAACGGCGTCAAGGTGGTGCTGCTGGACGCCAACCAGTGCGTATCCGCTGTCCTCGCCTTCAGTTGAACCTCTTTTAATCAGTTTGTAATGAAAAGACACAATTTTCAATAGCTCTTCTTACAGTCAGTGAATAGGAACACTCTTTGTCGGGACGCTGAAATCCTGCCCTGACTTGCTGCTCACAGCTGGAGGTTTGTTACAGTTGTATCCAGTCTAGACAATCCTATGTGGTGGACACAGCCTGGCCTTCAGACTGATGCATGTTACCTGCACTGATACACTGTGACAGATCTGTGCTGCTAATAATTGACTTCAGATGATTGTGCAGACCGGATGCAATTGCAGCATACCCTCAGCTGTGAGACGTTTTCTTGACATTACAGCATAGGATCCAATGCGGATTATGGGGCACAGTTGGGGCTCTTTCACGCGTGGAATCCGCTGCGTGAAAGAGCCAAGACCCGTTCCGGACAGCAGAGACAGGGAGCAGTAACACGATTGATAATATGATGCCCTTTACCTCTCTGATCTTTTTACTACCAAATCAGTGACCGTTTTATCTCGCTGTGAGGTGGTAGTAAAAAGATCAGAGAGGTAAAGGGCATCATATTATCAATCGTGTTAATGCTCCGTGTCTCTGCTGTCCGGAACGGGTCTTGGCTCTTTCACGCAGCGGATTCCACGCACGGCATCTGTGAAAGAGCTCTAACTGTATTTCGGCATGTTATAGTATGAGTGCAGCACTGAGGGAAATGCAGGTAGCAGCTCATAG
The DNA here is from genome assembly GCA_033119425.1 of Bufotes viridis. NCBI lineage: Eukaryota > Metazoa > Chordata > Amphibia > Anura > Bufonidae > Bufotes > Bufotes viridis. Next base: position 5,301,685 of record CM065594.1, read on the forward strand.
AGGGACAAACCCCTGTTTTTCTCGCTTTTCTTCGCTTGGCTCATGTCTCACCTTTTGCTGTCGCCTTTTAGCTGCCCCGGGGCGGTTCTGCTGCTCTTCATCCTCCCCAATGGGACCTCGATATTACACACAGGAGACTTCCGCGCAGAGCCCTCAATGGAGAGGTATCCAGCGCTGCTTGGCCGGAAGATCCACACCCTGTACCTGGACACCACGTAAGATCATTGGCCGGAGAGCCCCCCCCCCCCCAATAATAGACTCGCTGTAGGCGGAGCTGTGTAATTGGGGGAGGGGGCAGAAAACCGTGACTGCACCAGCGGAATAGTGAGTGCAGCTCTGGAGTATAATACAGGATGTAACTCAGGATCAGTACAGGATAAGTAATGTATGTACACAGTGACTCCACCAGCAGAATAGTGAGTGCAGCTCTGGAGTATAATACAGGATGTAACTCAGGATCCGTACAGGATGAGTAATGTATGTACACAGTGACTGCACCAGCAGAATAGTGAGTGCAGCTCTGGAGTATAATACAGGATGTAACTCAGGATCAGTACAGGATAAGTAATGTATGTACACAGTGACCCCTCCAGCAGAATAGTAAGTGCAGCTCTGGAGTATAATACAGGATGTAACTCAGGATCAGTACAGGGTAAGTAATGTATGTACACAGTGACTGCACCAGCAGAATAGTGAGTGCAGCTCTGGAGTATAATACAGGATGTAACTCAGGATCAGTACAGGATAAGTAATGTAATGTATGTACACAGTGACCCCTCCAGCAGAATAGTAAGTGCAGCTCTGGAGTATAATACAGGATGTAACTCAGGATCAGTACAGGATAAGTAATGTAATGTATGTACACAGTGACTCCACCAGCAGAATAGTGAGTGCAGCTCTGGAGTATAATACAGGATGTAACTCAGGATCAGTACAGGATAAGTAATGTATGTACACAGTGACTCCACCAGCAGAATAGTGAGTGCAGCTCTGGAGTATAATACAGGATGTAACTCAGGATGATGAGTATAGGATAAGTAATGTATGTACACAGTGACTGCACCAGCAGAATAGTGAGTGCAGCTCTGGAGTATAATACATGATGTAACTCAGGATCAGTACAGGATAAGTAATGTATGTACACAGTGACTGCACCAGCAGAATAGTGAGTGCAGCTCTGGAGTATAATACAGGATGTAACTCAGGATCAGTACAGGATAAGTAATGTATGTAACACAGTGACTGCAACCAGCAGAATAGTGAGTGCAGCTCTGGAGTATAATACAGGATGTAACTCAGGATCAGTACAGGATAAGTAATGTATGTACACAGTGACTGCACCAGCAGAATAGTGAGTGCAGCTCTGGAGTATAATACAGGATGTAACTCAGGATCAGTACAGGATAAGTAATGTATGTACACAGTGACTGCACCAGCAGAATAGTGAGTGCAGCTCTGGAGTGTAACACAGGATGTAACTCAGGATCAGTACAGGATAAGTAATGTATGTACACAGTGACTGCAACAGCAGAATAGTGAGTGCAGCTCTGGAGTATAATACAGGATGTAACTCAGGATCAGTACAGGATAAGTAATGTATGTACACAGTGACTGCACCCGCAGAATAGTGAGTGCAGCTCTGGAGTATAATACAGGATGTAACTCAGGATCAGTACAGGATAAGTAATGTATGTACACGGTGACTGCACCAGAATAGTGAGTGCAGCTCTGGAGTATAATACAGGATGTAACTCAGGATCAGTACAGGATAAGTAATGTATGTACACAGTGACTGCACCAGCAGAATAGTGAGTGCAGCTCTGGAGTATAATACAGGATGTAACTCAGGATCAGTACAGGATAAGTAATGTATGTACACAGTGACTGCACCAGCAGAATAGTGAGTGCAGCTCTGGAGTATAATACAGGATGTAACTCAGGATCAGTACAGGATAAGTAATGTATGTACACAGTGACTGCACCAGCAGAATAGTGAGTGCAGCTCTGGAGTATAATACAGGAAGTAACTCAGGATCAGTACAGGATAAGGAATGTATGTACACAGTGACTGCACCCGCAGAATAGTGAGTGCAGCTCTGGAGTATAATACAGGGTGTAAGTCAGTATCAGTACAGGATAAGTAATGTATGTACGCAGTGACTTCACCAGCAGAATAGTGAGTGCAGCTCTGGAGTATAATACAGGAATGTGTACAGAACACATTATCTCTGCAGGTGGATCTGTGTGATATTCCTGCTCTCCCGGCTTTCTTTGCACCGTCAGTGTATTTTCTCTTGCAGATACTGCAGTCCGGAGTACACCTTCCCCCCGCAGCAGGAAGCGGTGCAGTTTGCTGTGAATGCTGCGTTTGAGATGATGACTCTACATCCTCGGACGTTGGTGGTTTGCGGCACATATTCTGTAGGAAAGGAGAAGGTGTTCTTGGGTAATTGCTTGGGGTTAAAGCGTATGTTCATCTTGCGCTATTTTACAAATCCTATATAAAGTGGACCCCTCCCCCTAATATGGCCTCATGTCTCACTGCTGCCTCTATGGTGCAGGAGCGGATCCCTGCAGCAGAACCTGTGACCGGCAGCAGCTGACTAACCATAGCTCTGACTATGGGGCGATCTCTGCTCGCCCTCCTCACCCCAGACCCTATAACCCTTCATCAGCTCCTTAGGCTGGTGTACTTCATTTATCTGTATCGCGCACCCTCCTTACAGGTCTTCCAGTTATAATGGGGGAGGGGTGTATGTACACAGGATCGGTACAGTAGATGAATTATGTAAACTGCGACAATCCCGCCGTTCAGCGTGTTTATTTTCCACTTGTTTGCAGCGATCGCTGACGTTTTAGGCTGTAAGGTTTGCATGTCCCAAGACAAATACAAAACCATGCAGTGTCTGGAGTCCGATGAGATCCGTGCACTGGTGACCACAGACTGGCACAGCACCGTGCTGCACGTCCTCCCCATGATGCAGGTTAATTTTAAGGTAAGGTGTCGGGGATTTAACCTCCACTTTACGGATGGCGTCCCTCGATGGCAACGCTGCCTTTTCCCCAAATTGCTGTTCAGGAATCTGGGAAAGCCAAGCACATAATACCTTGGTGAATGACCCCCATTGTGTTACCTAGGTATATGCGTCATGTCTCCTTGCAGGGTCTGAACGCCCACCTCAACAAGTTCTCTGGAAGATACGACCGCATCTTGGCCTTCAAGCCGACAGGATGGACGTATTCTGAGGGCTGCGGTTCAGTGGCCGATATCCGGCCGGAAATTCGAGGAAAAGTGACCCTCTATGGTATGTGTCGTGTCTGTGGTGGGTCTGTCTCTGTCCTGGTCCTGCTGTCTCTGATCCTCTGCTTCTCGTCTCAGGGATCCCCTACAGCGAACACAGCAGCTTCTCCGAGATGAAGAGATTTGTGCAGTTTATAAAACCTCAGAAAATCATCCCGACCGTCAATGTGGGGAACTGGAAATCCCGCACGACCATGGAGAAGTACTTTGCTGAATGGCTCTCAGGACCCCGATGAGGAAAGGTTCTGTAACGTCTTCTATGAATGTACCGGCACTTTACTGATCTGACTGCGCAGAGACTTTATCACATGGACAACTACAGGGGGTCTCCGGGGTTATGGAACTAAATCTGTGTGCAGCTTTCTAATAGGCTCAGAGCTTCAATTCTCTAAGATCTCTGATTGTGAAAATCAGGATTTTATAGACTGGATGCAATTGTAACAAACCCCCAGCTGTGAATGCATTAGGTAGGTGCAGGTTTTCCATCTCTGGATGCAAATGGTGGAGATTTATTAATGTTGTCCTTTAAATGAGATGGGCGGAGGCCCCCTTTGTGCGTACGTGTTGGAACATCTTTCTTCCTCTGCGTGAAATTCACATATTTTTGGGGTGGCATATAGTGGGTCACATGCTTATATAATAAATAGATATATATAAAAAAAATTTTTTTTTTTTCCTTATAGTGACATTTATAACCGACACGCTCAGATCATGCTGCGGTTTAAAAAACTGCTACATGTGTTTGTGCGGCATTAATAATTCCTATCGGCCAGCATGAAGGGGTGCTGCCGCCACCGCCGCCCTGTCTCTTCTCGGCTGGTTTACTTTTTGTCACGTTCTACTTGGTAAATTTCCTCCAGTGTTCCCATTCACTGACTGCAAGCAGAACTCTTGTAAATTGTAAGGGCCAGAAGGCATATTAGAAAGTCGCAGGACTTCTTGTTATACCGGGATTGAGGTTTTATGTTTGTCTTTTTATAAATGTCTCCATCAATCAACACCTTGGGCCGAGCAGCAGAGACTAAAGGAACGGTCGCATCACGGACCTCCCCGTGGTTACCCTAGTGTAGCGCTGTCTTACCATCCTCCGCTAGGTGGTGCTGCTTCCAGGTGCCGGGGCCCCGGCTGAATCATGTGTTCTCCACCCTATGTATTACAGCAGGTGAAAGCCTCGCTGCACTTCTTCTGGTGCTCAGGGGTCTTACAGTCTAGGACCCACCGCCTTGGTGCGACCACGACTGCCCAGTCTTAATGGTAATGGAATTATATGTATTATCTAATGGAAACGTGTAAATATCTAATTAAATGAAGCTCTAATGAGATTATGTGGGGTTTTATTAAAAAATAAAAAAATGTTTTTGTCATGTAACATTCTTAGCATAAGGGCTTATCCACACGGCCGTTGCCCATCCCACAAACAGCGGGTCCACAATACACGGGCACCACAGATGCTGACCCATTCACTTGAATGGGTCTGCAATCCAGGAGATGCAGTGGGGAACGGAGGTACAGATCGGAAGCACTGCGGCGTGCGTCTGTGGGGTTTCTGTCCATGTCTCCGCTGCTTTATAGGCTCCACTCCTGGTTTTGGATCACAATAATTGATGGAAATCACTGACCAGACACTGACTGTGAAAGCGACCTAATGCTGCTGTCCGTATATAAGATTTTGATACCTTCAGATGCCACTAGGGGGAGCTCACTACATACAGATTATACAGCCACCACTAGAGGGAGCTCACTACATACAGATTATACAGCCACCACTAGAGGGAGCTCACTACATACAGATTATACAGCCACCACTAGAGGGAGCTCACTACATACAGATTATACAGCCATCACTAGAGGGAGCTCACTACATACAGATTATACAGTCACCACTAGGGGGAGCTCACTACATACAGATTATACAGCCACCACTAGGGGGTGCTCACTACATACAGATTATACAGCCACCACTAGAGGGAGCTCACTACATACAGATTATACAGTCACCACTAGGGGGAGCTCACTACATACAGATTATACAGCCACCACTAGAGGGAGCTCATTACATACAGATAATACAGCCACCACTAGGGGGTGCTCACTACATACAGATTATACAGCCACCACTAGAGGGAGCTCACTACATACAGATTATACAGCCACCACTGAGGGAGCTCACTACATACAGATTATACAGCCACCACTAGAGGGAGCTCACTACATACAGATTATACAGCCACCACTAGGGGAGCTCACTACATACAGATTATACAGCCACCACTAGGGAGCTCACTACATACAGATTATACAGCCACCACTAGGGGAGCTCACTACATACAGATTATACAGCCACCACTAGGGGAGCTCACTACATACAGATTATACAGCCACCACTAGGGGAGCTCACTACATACAGATTATACAGCCACCACTAGAGGAGCTCACTACATACAGATTATACAGCCACCACTAGGGGGAGCTCACTACATACAGATTATACAGCCACCACTAGGGGGAGCTCACTACATACAGATTATACAGCCACCACTAGGGGGAGCTCACTACATACAGATTATACAGCCACCACTATATACAGATTTGGTTTGCAGAGGTCCCATTGACCTCAATAATATGGTATACAATGAGCTCCCCTTAGTGGTGGCTGTATGTATCTGTATGTAGTAATCTCCTGAGCTCCCTCTAGTGGTGACTATGTATCTGTATGTAGTAATCTCCTGAGCTCCCTCTAGTGGTGGCTGTATATATCTGTATGTAGTGAGCTCCCTCTAGTGGCGGCTGTATAGTCTGTATGTAGTGAGCTCCCTCTAGTGGTGGCTGTATAATCTGTATGTAGTAATCTCCTGAGCTCCCTCTAGTGGTGACTGTATAATCTGTATGTAGTAGTCTCCTGAGCTCCCTCTAGTGGTGGCTATATATATCTGTATGTAGTAATCTCCTGAGCTCCCTCTAGTGGTGGCTGTATAATCTGTATGTAGTGAGCTCCCTCTAGTGGTGGCTGTATAATCTGTATGTAGTGAGCTCCCTCTAGTGGTGGCTGTATAATCTGTATGCAGGAGCTTCCTCTAGTGGTGGCTGTATAGTCTGTATGTAGTGAGCTCCTCTAGTGGTGGCTGTATAATCTGTATGTAGTGAGCTCCTCTAGTGGCGGCTGTATAGTCTGTATGTAGTGAGCTCCCTCTAGTGGTGGCTGTAACATCTGTATGTAGTTATCTCCTGAGCTCCCTCTAGTGGTGACTGTATAATCTGTATGTAGTAATCTCCTGAGCTCCCTCTAGTGGTGGCTGTATATATCTGTATGTAGTAATCTCCTGAGCTCCCTCTAGTGGTGGCTGTATATATCTGTATGTAGTAATCTCCTGAGCTCCCTCTAGTGGTGGCTATATATATATATCTGTATGTAGTAATCTCCTGAGCTCCCTCTAGTGGTGGCTGTATAATCTGTATGTAGTGAGCTCCCTCTAGTGGTGGCTGTATAATCTGTATGTAGTGAGTTCCCTTTAGTGGTGGCTGTATAATCTTTATGTAGCGCGCTCCCTCTAGTGGCGGCTGTATAATCTGTATGTAGTGAGCTCCCTCTAGTGGTGGCTGTGTACTCTCTATGTAGTGAGCTCCCTCTAGTGGTGGCTGTATATATCTGTATGTAGTAACCTCATGAGCTCCCTATAGTGGTGGCTGTATATATCTGTATGCAGTAATCTCCTGAGCTCCCTCTAGTGGTGACTGTAACATCTGTATGTAGTGAGCTCCCTCTAGTGGTGGCTGTATAATCTGTATGTAGTGAGCTCCCTCTAGTGGTGGCTGTATATATCTGTATGTAGTGAGCTCCCTCTAGTGGTGGCTGTATAATCTGTATGTAGTGAGCTCCCTCTAGTGGTGGCTGTATAATCTGTATGTAGTGAGTTCCCTCTAGTGGTGGCTGTATAATCTGTATGTAGTGAGCTCCCTCTAGTGGTGGCTGTATGTATCTGCATACAGGGAGCTCCCTCTAGTGGTGGCTGTATATATCTGCATGCAGTGAGCTCCCTCTAGTGGTGGGGTGAGCAGACAGGACATTATCATGTAACTTTCTCTGCAGGTCACTGGGAATCGCTGATTCCTCTGGTGCTGCTTATGGGGTAAGAGGATTTTCGGCATTGGTAGCCCTGTGCTGTGGTATTAGGCACTAATTAGAGATGAGCGAATTTCATATTATAGAGATTCGTTCACGCTTCGTTTGGTGGTAAAAGCAGAATTGCGTTATAGATTCCGTTACCACGGACCATAACGCATTTCTATGACGGAATGCCTTTAGAGGGATTCCGTCATAATAGAAGTCTATGGGCTGCAAAACGGATCCTTCCCTTTTCCGTTCTGCAGGGGAGTCCTCGAGAGACATTGCGTTATACTCTGTGGTAACGGAATCCATAACACAGTTCTGCTTTTACCACCAAACGAAGCGTGAACGAGTTTCATAACATGAAATGCGCTCATCTCTAGCGCTAATTCTCCATGGGTTGTTAGTTACCCTTTGGTGTCCTTTTGCCGCCCAGTCTGACCTGCTGCGGTATTTGGGGTTGGACATGTGGCACCCGCTTTACGCTGTGTGGCTGATCGGATCACACCCAAAAAATCCTGTTCTGTCCAAACAGGGAGGACTGTCTGCAGGGATGAAAGCAGGATTTCCACCGTGTTACATACGGGTTTGGATTTGCTCCAGATTTCACCTCGCCCATTGCTAAAGGTGGCGGTAACGGCATGCTTCTTGTACTGGTTCCCGTCTCCCCCGTGGTTTATGTTGCAGGCGCAGCAAATAGTAAAATGCATGCGGTTACCATGATCCGGCTGCCATTTGTAGGGGCACGCGTACACAGGTGGCGGAAAATCTGCAGGTTTTTACGAAGTTGCCGATATTTTGGTGGGAAATAAGGATCTGGATTTTTCTGCTGCAGAATAAATTTCCCATTGGATTCAATAGAGAGATCCTCGTACAGGAAGTCTGCAACATAACGGAATACAACGCAGGGATCGACATTGGATAACATGGGGGAGATCTGGATGTGGCAGGTTTCTGCGCCATGTGTGAGTGCAGCCTTCTGTGAGCGGACTGGTGGAAAGGAGCGAGCCGAAATCCGCCCTCCACTGGGTGAACCAATGGGAAGAGTAACTGGAAGTGTTCACCGGTATTACGTGAGTTTATCAGTGGTTGTACGTCGCCATCTAGTGGTACACGGCACACACTGCGCTCTACGCTTTATTTACAGTAAATACATAATATAAAAAAGGTTTACAATTTACAAGGACGTCCTGGATTCAGATGTACAGAAATGTATCCGTGACCAATGAGTGTTATATATTACTGTCCCATAATCCAGGATATTTCATCCCCAGCCTGATGATGGGAGTTGTAGTTATACATCAGCCGGAGAGACATGGATCGGAGAACGCTGGCCCATAGTTTATATTGCCGGACAGACCCCATAAATTCCTTTAATTCAGCATCACTGGGCCTGGATCCGGCCCATTCTGGATTATCAGGTGGTCACAGAAAGGGTTCAGTCTTTATTAGACTTTCTGGATTACTGGATGCCAGATGAGTTTGGGGGTCTTCATCCCGCTCGTCGGTGTGACCACTGCTGTCCCCTGATTATCAGCTGCTGGATACACCGTGACAGATATGTATATACGTGTGTGTGTACTGGTGATGGCCGCCGTGTATCTGCTCCCCATGGGTTATAAGCCGTGTATTGTGCGCGCGCTTCCCAGTTATTGCTGTAAAATTCAGTGTTTTATCCTTCATTCCCGTCCACAGTAACATTTACGGATCCAACATGTACAAAAAAAATAAAAATTATGTGAGATCCATGAATACTGGCAAAATATCCCCAGAGCTGTGAAATATACCCGGGCAGATTTAGCAGTTGCCCCTGATGTTCCAGGGGCCGTAATAATGTGTATATTGTGCTTGCTCTGGGGTCTCCATGGTAACATCAACAAGCCACTCTTGTGCATGGACTTCCTGTCATGTGACCTTCAATCATGAATGTGTTGCTAGAAGCAGGGGTCACGTGGGCTCGTGCCACGGAGATCCCAGAGCGAGTGGGACACGCAGAGATACACCGTGAAGGCTACAAAGGGGCATTTTCTCATGGGACATTTTGGGATGATGCCTTTTTATAATGGGCGTGGCTTAGTCACATGGCTGACCCCATGAGATCGGAAGCCCCTCCCCTACTGTATTATACAGCAGATTTGCTGCAGCTTGCTTGCTGTTGCACACCACATGCAGATATCCTTATATGCACCTTTCTTCCTGCAGGAGGCGCCGTCATCATGAACTCTCACAATTACAACCTTCCAGGTGGAAAACGGCAGCTTTAATATTCCGCTTCAGCACCAGACTGACCTAGGAAGAGGAACACAGCAGGTAAGTCCCCCTAGTCCAGTGAATGATTGCAGCTCTCATCGGCTTGTCTTCTGCTCTCACTGTTTTCAAGATCTCTGCTTGTTGCCAATAAATAGAAACCTGTATAGATCTGCTGAAACCACTGAGGGTTTGTTACAGTGTATCGGTGTAGTCCCCTGGTCAGCAGTGACCAGTCGCTTTTGCAGACATCTCTTATAGTCTGGGGCTTCATGGCGACTTTACCGTACAGGCTGCTTCTGCTAGCCCTGTGATGCCAACATTTAGGGCCAGATTTATCATTAGCTAAAGTCACTTTAATGGAGTGAAAAATGCGCAATCGGTAAAATTGCGCATTTTTTTGCGACTTTTTCAAGCTCTGCACTAAGCTTTCCAGTTTTGTGAAAATGGGCGTGTTGACTTATGTAAATGAACCTCTAGACATATTTACTATTGCAACTAGAGATGAGCGAACTTTAAAAAAAAAGTCCGGTGTTCGGCGTTCGGGTTGTGGTAAGTCGCGCATCCCGTTATGGATTCCACTATCGCGGCATATGGAATCCATAAGGGGCAGCTGCCACCAACCCGAACTGTAGAACAGCCGAAGGACCTGGGGTGACGTCACCGTCATGTGATCAGTGCAGGGGGCGTATTTGATCCCGTGCTGAGCCACGCCCCCTGCACTGATCACATGACGGTGACGTCACCCCAGGTCCTTCGGCTGTTCAACAGTTCGGGTTGGTGGCAGCCGCCCCTTATGGATTCCATATGCCGCTATAGTGGAATCCATAACGGGATGCGCGACTTACCACAACCAGAACGCCGGACTTTTTTTTAAAGTTCGCTCATCTCTAATTGCAACCATTTAAAAAGTCGCAAAAAATGCGCAATTTCACTCCAGGGGGGACCATGGTTATCTTATGCGACTTTTTAATAGAACATGCGACTTTTTTGTAAAGCCGCTTACTGAAGGATAAACCACATTTATCACACTATTAAAGGACCATTAATAAATCTGACTTTGGGCAGATGTAAAAGGGGAGTAAGATGTAAGTGTAATGATAAATCTGACCTTCTTAGGCCTCTTTCACACAGGCGTCATTGACGCCCGGATAAGAGGCGGGTGCGTTGCCGGAATATGCGCGATTTTTCCGCGCAGGTGCAAACATTTGTAATGCGTTTTGCATGCGCGTGTGAAAAATCGCCATGTTTGGTACCCAGACCCGAAGCCGGACTTCATCACTTAAGTCCGGTTTCGGGTAGAGTATTCTGGAGAATTCATTATTTCCCCTTATAACATGGTTCTAAGGGAAAATAATTGCATTCTCAATAAAGAATGCTTAGTAAAATGAAGTGGAAGGGGTTAAAAATAATAAAAGTTACCTTAGCCACTTGATGGCGTAGTCGCGATCTGTCCTCTCTTTCCCTGCATCAGCTAAGATCTACAGGACCTGTGATGACGTCACATCACCAGGGTAAGATGGACCATGTGATTGGACCATGTGATGTGACGTCATCACAGGTCCTGTAGATCTTAGCTGATGCAGGGAAAGAGAGGAGAGATCGCGACTACGCCATCAAGTGGCTAAGGTAAGTTAACTTTTATTATTTTTAACCCCTTCCACTTCATTTTACAAAGCATTCTTTATTGAGAATGCAATTATTTTCCCTTAGAACCATGTTGTAAGGGAAAATAATAAAGATCGGATCCCGTCTCTTAGCAACCATGCGGGAAAATCGCACTGCATCCGCACTTGCTTGCGATGCTTGCGATTTTCCCGCAGCCCCATTCACTTCTATGGGGCCTGCGTTGCGTGAAAAACGAACAATATAGAGCATGCTGCGATTTTCACGCAACGCAGAAGTGATGCGTGAAAATCACCGCTCATGTGCACAGCCCCATAGAAATGAATGGGTCCGGATTCAGTGCGGGTGCAATACGTCCTCCTCACGCATTGCATCCGCGCGGAAAACTCGCCCGTGTGAAAGGGGCCTTAGACTTTACTATAATGGAAATCAGCATTCTTGCTGAGTGTATGCCTAATCTGAGCTGCAGTGTAAAGCATGGTGAAAGTTCCAGAAAGTAATTTTTCCTCCGATCACAATGCAGCTGGAGTCGCTGATCCCACTTATGTGGTGAATATTAGTGCCTGTCAGCGGCTGTCAGCCTGCGCACTGCCTGCCCTGCTGCTGATGGCGCGCGTTTCTTCACATCTCACCTCATCTGAAATGCACTGACTCAACATCTCGAAGAAAAAGTCTTTACTTCCCGTCCGGAAGCCGTTAATGGACTCGATGTGGTCGCCATGATGAAACAAGCAGCCGATGTGTAGAGGACCCTTCCACTTGGACACACTGTGAGAAGAGCATTCAAAGAATGTCAGGGACTGCAGACTGCAAGGGTAGCACTGATGTATGGGGACTGGGGCTGGTGCTATTATATGGGGACTGGGGCTGGTGCTATTATAGGGGGACTGGGGCTGGTGCTATTATCTGGGGACTGGTGCTATTATATGGGGACTAGGGCTGCTGCTATTATAGAGGGACTGGGGCTGGTGCTATTATAGGGGGACTGGGGCTGGTGCTATTATATGGGGACTGGGGTTGGTGCTATAATATGGGGACTGGGGCTGGTGCTATTATAGGGGGACTGGGGCTGGTGCTATTATATGGGGACTGGGGCTGGTGCTATAATATGGGGACTGGGGCTGGTGCTATTATAGGGGACTGGGGCTGGTGCTATTATATGGGGACTGGGGCTGGTGCTATTATAGGGGACTGAGGCTGGTGCTATTATAGGGGACTGGGGCTGGTGCTATTATATGGGGACTGGGGCTGGTGCTATTATATGGGGACTGGGGCTGCTGCTATTATAGGGGACTGGGGCTGGTGCTATTATATGGGGACTGGGGCTGGTGCTATTATATGGGGACTGGGGCTGGTGCTATTATATGGGGACTGGGGCTGGTGCTATTATATGGGGACTGGGGCTGGTGCTATTATAGGGGACTGGGGCTGGTGCTATTATATGGGGACTGGGGCTGGTGCTATTATATGGGGACTGGGGCTGGTGCTATTATAGGGGGACTGGGGCTGGTGCTATTATATGGGGACTGGGGCTGGTGCTATTATATGGGGACTGGGGCTGGTGCTATTATATGGGGACTGGGGCTGGTGCTATTATATGGGGACTGGGGCTGGTGCTATTATAGGGGACTGAGGCTGGTGCTATTATATGGGGACTGGGGCTGGTGCTATTATATGGGGACTGGGGCTGGTGCTATTATATGGGGACTGGGGCTGGTGCTATTATATGGGGACTGGGGCTGGTGCTATTATATGGGGACTGGGGCTGGTGCTATTATAGGGGACTGGGGCTGGTGCTATTATATGGGGACTGGGGCTGGTGCTATTATAGGGGGACTGGGGCTGGTGCTATAATATGGGGACTGGGGCTGGTGCTATAATATGGGGACTGGGGCTGGTGCTATTATATGGGGGCTGGTGCTATTATCTGGGGACTGGGGCTGGTGCTATTATAGGGGGACTGGGGCTGGTGCTATTATATGGGGACTGGGGCTGGTGCTATTATATGGGGACTGGGGCTGGTGCTATTATAGGGGGACTGGGGCTGGTGCTATTATATGGGGACTGGGGCTGGTGCTATTATAGGGGACTGGGGCTGGTGCTATTATATGGGGACTGGGGCTGGTGCTATTATAGGGGACTGGGGCTGGTGCTATTATATGGGGACTGGGGCTGGTGCTATAATATGGGGACTGGGGCTGGTGCTATTATATGGGGACTGGGGCTGGTGCTATTATATGGGGGCTGGTGCTATTATCTGGGGACTGCGGCTGGTGCTATTATATGGGGACTGAGGCTGGTGCTATTATATGGGGACTGAGGCTGGTGCTATTATATGGGGACTGAGGCTGGTGCTATTATATGGGGACTGGGGCTGGTGCTATTATATGGGGACTGAGGCTGGTGCTATTATATGGGGACTGAGGCTGGTGCTATTATATGGGGACTGAGGCTGGTGCTATTATATGGGGACTGAGGCTGGTGCTATTATATGGGGACTGGGGCTGGTGCTATTATAGGGGGACTGAGGCTGGTGCTATTATATGGGGACTGGGGCTGGTGCTATTATATGGGGACTGGGGCTGGTGCTATTATATGGGGACTGGGGCTGGTGCTATTATAGGGGACTGGGGCTGGTGCTATAATATGGGGACTGGGGCTGGTGCTATAATATGGGGACTGGGGCTGGTGCTATAATATGGGGACTGGGGCTGGTGCTATTATATGGGGACTGGCGCTGGTGCTATTATATGGGGGCTGGTGCTATTATCTGGGGACTGGGGCTGGTGCTATTATAGGGGGACTGAGGCTGGTGCTATTATATGGGGACTGGGGCTGGTGCTATTATATGGGGGCTGGTGCTATTATAGGGGGACTGAGGCTGGTGCTATTATATGGGGACTAAGGCTGGTGCTATTATATGGGGACTGGGGCTGGTGCTATTATATGGGGACTGGGGCTGGTGCTATTATATGGGGACTGGGGCTGGTGCTATTATATGGGGGCTGGTGCTATTATATGGGGACTGGGGCTGGTGCTATTATAGGGGGACTGGGGCTGGTGCTATTATATGGGGACTGGGGCTGGTGCTATTATAGGGGGACTGAGGCTGGTGCTATTATATGGGGACTGGGGCTGGTGCTATTATATGGGGACTGGGGCTGGTGCTATTATATGGGGACTGAGGCTGGTGCTATTATATGGGGACTAAGGCTGGTGCTATTATAGGGAGACTGGGGCTGGTGCTATTATATGTAGTATTATGTGAACTATGGTACTATTATATGTATTATTATATGAATACTCTGGCTGGCACTAATATGGTTATATATCAGTATTATATAAGCACTACGCCTGGTACTATTATACAGGTTTGTTAGTGGGTACTGTTATATTTGTAGTATTATATAAGCACTTCGCCTGGTACTATTATACAGGTATGTTAGTGGGTACTGTTATATGTGCAGTATTACATAAGCACTACGCCTGGTACTATTATACAGGTATGTTAGTGGGTACTGTTATATGTGCAGTATTACATAAGTACTACGCCTGGTACTATTATACAGGTATGTTGGTGGGTACTGTTATATGTGCAGTATTATATAAGCACTACGCCTGGTACTATTATACAGGTATGTTGGTGGGTACTGTTATATGTGCAGTATTATATAAGCACTACGCCTGGTACTATTATACAGGTATGTTAGTGGGTACTGTTATATTTGTAGTATTATATAAGTACTACGCCTGGTACTATTATACAGGTATGTTAGTGGGTACTGTTATATGTGCAGTATTATATAAGCACTACGCCTGGTACTATTATACAGGTATGTTAGTGGGTACTGTTATATGTGCAGTATTATATAAGCACTACGCCTGGTACTATTATACAGGTATGTTAGTGGGTACTGTTATATGTGCAGTATTATATAAGTACTACGCCTGGTACTATTATACAGGTATGTTAGTGGGTACTGTTATATGTGCAGTATTATATAAGCACTACGCCTGGTACTATTATACAGGTATGTTAGTGGGTACTGTTATATGTGCAGTATTATATAAGTACTACGCCTGGTACTATTATACAGGTATGTTGGTGGGTACTGTTATATGTGCAGTATTATATAAGCACTACGCCTGGTACTATTATACAGGTATGTTAGTGGGTACTGTTATATGTGCAGTATTATATAAGTACTACGCCTGGTACTATTATACAGGTATGTTAGTGGGTACTGTTATATGTGCAGTATTATATAAGCACTACGCCTGGTACTATTATACAGGTATGTTAGTGGGTACTGTTATATGTGCAGTATTATATAAGCACTACGCCTGGTACTATTATACAGGTATGTTAGTGGGTACTGTTATATGTGCAGTATTATATAAGCACTACGCCTGGTACTATTATACAGGTATGTTAGTGGGTACTGTTATATGTGCAGTATTATATAAGTACTACGCCTGGTACTATTATACAGGTATGTTGGTGGGTACTGTTATATGTGCAGTATTATATAAGCACTACGCCTGGTACTATTATACAGGTATGTTAGTGGGTACTGTTATATGTGCAGTATTATATAAGCACTACGCCTGGTACTATTATACAGGTATGTTGGTGGGTACTGTTATATGTGCAGTATTATATAAGCACTACGCCTGGTACTATTATACAGGTATGTTGGTGGGTACTGTTATATGTGCAGTATTATATAAGCACTTCGCCTGGTACTATTATACAGGTATGTTAGTGGGTACTGTTATATGTGCAGTATTATATAAGCACTACGCCTGGTACTATTATACAGGTATGTTAGTGGGTACTGTTATATGTGCAGTATTATATAAGCACTACGCCTGGTACTATTATACAGGTATGTTAGTGGGTACTGTTATATGTGCAGTATTATATAAGTACTACGCCTGGTACTATTATACAGGTATGTTAGTGGGTACTGTTATATGTGCAGTATTATATAAGCACTACGCCTGGTACTATTATACAGGTATGTTAGTGGGTACTGTTATATGTGCAGTATTATATAAGTACTACGCCTGGTACTATTATACAGGTATGTTAGTGGGTACTGTTATATGTGCAGTATTATATAAGTACTACGCCTGGTACTATTATACAGGTATGTTAGTGGGTACTGTTATATGTGCAGTATTATATAAGCACTACGCCTGGTACTATTATACAGGTATGTTAGTGGGTACTGTTATATGTGCAGTATTATATAAGCACTACGCCTGGTACTATTATACAGGTATGTTAGTGGGTACTGTTATATGTGCAGTATTATATAAGCACTACGCCTGGTACTATTATACAGGTATGTTAGTGGGTACTGTTATATGTGCAGTATTATATAAGCACTACGCCTGGTACTATTATACAGGTATGTTAGTGGGTACTGTTATATGTGCAGTATTATATAAGCACTACGACTGGTACTATTAAACAGGTATGTTAGTGGGTACTGTTATATGTGCAGTATTATATAAGTACTACGCCTGGTACTATTATACAGGTATGTTAGTGGGTACTGTTATATGTGCAGTATTACATAAGCACTACGCCTGGTACTATTATACAGGTATGTTAGTGGGTACTGTTATATGTGTAGTATTATATAATTACTACGCCTGGTACTATTATACAGGTATGTTGGTGGGTACTGTTATATGTGCAGTATTACATAAGTACTACGCCTGGTACTATTATACAGGTATGTTGGTGGGTACTGTTATATGTGCAGTATTATATAAGCACTACGCCTGGTACTATTATACAGGTATGTTAGTGGGTACTGTTATATGTGCAGTATTATATAAGCACTACGCCTGGCACTATTATACAGGTATGTTGGTGGGTACTGTTATATGTGCAGGATTATATAAGTACTACGCCTGGTACTATTATACAGGTATGTTAGTGGGTACTGTTATATGTGCAGGATTATATAAGTACTACGCCTGGTACTATTATACAGGTATGTTAGTGGGTACTGTTATATGTGCAGTATTATATAAGCACTACGCCTGGTACTATTATACAGGTATGTTAGTGGGTACTGTTATATGTGTAGTATTATATAATCACTACGCCTGGTACTATTATACAGGTATGTTAGTGGGTACTGTTATATGTGCAGGATTATATAAGTACTACGCCAGGTACTATTATACAGGTATGTTGGTGGGTACTGTTATATGTGCAGGATTATATAATTACTACGCCTGGTACTATTATACAGGTATGTTGGTGGGTACTGTTATATGTGCGGTATTATATAAGTACTACGCCTGGTAGTATTATACAGGTATGTTGGTGGGTACTGTTATATGTGCAGTATTATATAAGTACTACGCCTGGTACTATTATACAGGTATGTTAGTGGGTACTGTTATATGTGCAGTATTATATAAGTACTACGCCTGGTACTATTATACAGGTATGTTAGTGGGTACTGTTATATGTGCAGTATTATATAATTACTACGCCTGGTACTATTATACAGGTATGTTAGTGGGTACTGTTATATGTGCAGGATTATATAAGTACTACGCCTGGTACTATTATACAGGTATGTTGGTGGGTACTGTTATATGTGCAGTATTATATAAGCACTACGCCTGGTACTGTTATGTGGCAGTTTTCATTGGGCAGTGTATGATTCTGTAGTGGTTTCTGTACGGCTCTATTACGTGGCTGCTGTATGGGGGATATGCGGAGGACTCCTTCCCTCTCCGGCCGTCTCACCACAAGCGATCTCCGACCTCCTGAATTCCCAGGTACTTCTGCAGGTGTTCTGTGGGCACCGTAACGGTGACCGGTACCAGCGCAGAATCGCTGCTCCGTTCACTGAAATAAATCGAGGCAGAAAGTTCTAATTATTAGAGATCGGATCCTCTTATCTACGCTGCACATAGAATCGGCTTTACAGCAGAAACCTGGCTCTGAGCCGACAGCTCTTGTGTTCTTGTCACTGTAGGGGGGATGGCACGTCTGCCGTTCAGGATCCTGGGAAAGCTGGGTGACCGCCTCCTCCGTAGGAGCTGGATTAGCAGCCGTATTATCGGACGTACTTACTACATCATTTTCAGGATCTGCGCTTTCTTCAGCTGGCTCCTCTGGCGGTTCCTGATTCTTGGTGAAACTTTGAAGTTTCGCGGCGGCTTCAAAGGCACATGAGCGACCTCGTCAAGGACCCTGAAAAGCGCATACGTCAGAACACCGTACATACCGAGCAATATACTCACCGCACCTAGTACTGCTATATGTATACACTCAGAATACAGCCTATCCAGTTACTAGAGATCAGCGGTGACATCACTGAGAATGCTGCCTATCCATCACTAGAGATCAGCGGTGACATCACTGAGAATGCAGCCTATCCATCACTAGAGATCAGCGGTGACATCACTGAGAATGCCGCCTATCCATCACTAGAGATCAGCGGTGACATCACTGAGAATGCCGCCTATCCATCACTAGAGATCAGCGGTGACATCACTGAGAATGCAGCCTATCCATCACTAGAGATCAGCGGTGACATCACTGAGAATGCCGCCTATCCATCACTAGAGATCAGCGGTGACATCACTGAGAATGACGCCTATCCATCACTAGAGATCAGCGGTGACATCACTGAGAATGCCGCCTATCCATCACTAGAGATCAGCGGTCACATCACTGAGAATGCCGCCTATCCATCACTAGAGATCAGCGGTGACATCACTGAGAATGCCGCCTATCCATCACTAGAGATCAGCGGTGACATCACTGAGAATGCAGCCTATCCATCACTAGAGATCAGCGGTGACATCACTGAGAATGCCGCCTATCCATCACTAGAGATCAGCGGTGACATCACTGAGAATGCCGCCTATCCATCACTAGAGATCAGCAGTGACATCACTGAGAATGCAGCCTATCCATCACTAGAGATCAGCGGTGACATCACTGAGAATGCCGCCTATCCATCACTAGAGATCAGCGGTGACATCACTGAGAATGCCGCCTATCCATCACTAGAGATCAGCGGTGACATCACTGAGAATGCCGCCTATCCATCACTAGAGATCAGCGGTGACATCACTGAGAATGCCGCCTATCCATCACTAGAGATCAGCGGTGACATCACTGAGAATGCCGCCTATCCATCACTAGAGATCAGCGGTGACATCACTGAGAATGCCGCCTATCCATCACTAGAGATCAGCGGTGACATCACTGAGAATGCAGCCTATCCATCACTAGAGATCAGCGGTGACATCACTGAGAATGCAGCCTATCCATCACTAGAGATCAGCGGTGACATCACTGAGAATGCAGCCTATCCATCACTAGAGATCAGCGGTGACATCACTGAGAATGCAGCCTATCCATCACTAGAGATCAGCGGTGACATCACTGAGAATGCAGCCTATCCATCACTAGAGATCAGCGGTGACATCACTGAGAATGCAGCCTATCCATCACTAGAGATCAGCGGTGACATCACTGAGAATGCAGCCTATCCATCACTAGAGATCAGCGGTGACATCACTGAGAATGCAGCCTATCCATCACTAGAGATCAGCGGTGACATCACTGAGAATGCCGCCTATCCATCACTAGAGATCAGCGGTGACATCACTGAGAATGCCGCCTATCCATCACTAGAGATCAGCGGTGACATCACTGAGAATGCCGCCTATCCATCACTAGAGATCAGCGGTGACATCACTGAGAATGCCGCCTATCCATCACTAGAGATCAGCGGTGACATCACTGAGAATGCCGCCTATCCATCACTAGAGATCAGCGGTGACATCACTGAGAATGCAGCCTATCCATCACTAGAGATCAGCGGTGACATCACTGAGAATGCAGCCTATCCATTCACTAGAGATCAGCGGTGACATCACTGAGAATGCAGCCTATCCATCACTAGAGATCAGCGGTGACATCACTGAGAATGCAGCCTATCCATCACTAGAGATCAGCGGTGACATCACTGAGAATGCAGCCTATCCATCACTAGAGATCAGCGGTGACATCACTGAGAATGCAGCCTATCCATCACTAGAGATCAGCGGTGACATCACTGAGAATGCAGCCTATCCATCACTAGAGATCAGCGGTGACATCACTGAGAATGCAGCCTATCCATCACTAGAGATCAGCGGTGACATCACTGAGAATGCAGCCTATCCATCACTAGAGATCAGCGGTGACATCACTGAGAATGCCGCCTATCCATCACTAGAGATCAGCGGTGACATCACTGAGAATGCCGCCTATCCATCACTAGAGATCAGCGGTGACATCACTGAGAATGCCGCCTATCCATCACTAGAGATCAGCGGTGACATCACTGAGAATGCCGCCTATCCATCACTAGAGATCAGCGGTGACATCACTGAGAATGCAGCCTATCCATCACTAGAGATCAGCGGTGACATCACTGAGAATGCCGCCTATCCATCACTAGAGATCAGCGGTGACATCACTGAGAATGCAGCCTATCCATCACTAGAGATCAGCGGTGACATCACTGAGAATGCAGCCTATCCATCACTAGAGATCAGCGGTGACATCACTGAGAATGCCGCCTATCCATCACTAGAGATCAGCGGTGACATCACTGAGAATGCAGCCTATCCATCACTAGAGATCAGCGGTGACATCACTGAGAATGCAGCCTATCCATCACTAGAGATCAGCGGTGACATCACTGAGAATGCAGCCTATCCATCACTAGAGATCAGCGGTGACATCACTGAGAATGCCGCCTATCCATCACTAGAGATCAGCGGTGACATCACTGAGAATGCCGCCTATCCATCACTAGAGATCAGCGGTGACATCACTGAGAATGCCGCCTATCCATCACTAGAGATCAGCGGTGACATCATAGAGAATGCAGCCTATCCATCACTAGAGATCAGCGGTGACATCACTGAGAATGCAGCCTATCCATCACTAGAGATCAGCGGTGACATCACTGAGAATGCAGCCTATCCATCACTAGAGATCAGCGGTGACATCACTGAGAATGCAGCCTATCCATCACTAGAGATCAGCGGTGACATCACTGAGAATGCCGCCATCCATCACTAGAGATCAGCGGTGACATCACTAGAGAATGCAGCCTATCCATCACTAGAGATCAGCGGTGACATCACTGAGAATGCAGCCTATCCATCACTAGAGATCAGCGGTGACATCACTGAGAATGCAGCCTATCCATCACTAGAGATCAGCGGTGACATCACTGAGAATGCAGCCTATCCATCACTAGAGATCAGCGGTGACATCACTGAGAATGCAGCCTATCCATCACTAGAGATCAGCGGTGACATCACTGAGAATGCCGCCTTTGACAGTAAGGAGAAGTTTCTTACAAGGATGACATCTGCTCGTACACTCCTGCCTCCTCAGACTCCAGATCACTGGTCTCCTCTTCCTCTCCCGATTCCTTTTCTTCCTCTCCCGATTCCTCTTCTGCCTTTATTTCCTTCTGTGATTCAAACATTTTCTGTGGAGAATGGAAAGAGACTGAAACCCTGGAAGACATCAGAGCGCGGGGTGTCTCAGACAGTCTGCCCCTTGTATGTGACCTGTGCCAGTGTCTGACCATTAGGGGGCATCGGGGGGCACCGAGCCGTTCTGCTGCCTGAGACGAAAACTGAAACGATTTGGACTTGTAGATTTGGTGGGAGCAGCCATAATGGCGGTCACTGGAAGGAAGAAGGTGGTCCCAGGATGTGGAGTCATCTTATTTACCAGGGGTATGGATCGGGGCGTGTCATAAATGGACTCCTGTTCGCTGGCGTAGGCTGGATCCGTCATGTCGTCACTGAACCTGCGTCTCTCTGGATCATCCTGTGAACAACATAGAAGAGCTGAACGTCGGCGCAGTCATTAAAGGGAATCTCCACCTTTCTCCGTTGATATTAATGTCTTCAGACATGTTTTTTTCCTGATACAGAGCTCCAAATCCGCTGCATAGTCATAGAAGCATGATGCAGTTCTGGCAGTGACCACTAGGGGGTGCTCGCTTCATATGGAAGGATTACTGAGTTCCAGATTGCGCACATGTGCCGAATGAGCTCCCCCTAGTGGTGGCTGCAGGGATTGTATCAAGGCATTTCAGAGAAATAAGCTCCTGTCAATATATAAAGGATGAAGATATAATAGCACAGAATTACATCCTGGTGGGGTGGGGGTTAATGGATACCTGTGGTGAAGCTGCTGCTGAGTGTCTCCTCGCTTCCTGCGGCTGATGGTACTGGCCTGATGGAGTTTGGCTATTGCTCTCCTGCCCTTCCGAGATTACATCCTAGATAAAGGGCACAATTAGTCCTTGCATGATATGACTGTGATACCCCTGTATTGTACGCCTGCCTCATCTCAGGCTGCCACTCTGTCACTCTCCCATGCTATACACTGCAGCACTGCTCCAGGAGGTCACAAGTATTATTAGTGATTCCAGCTTAGCTGCATTGGCTATTCTGGATTCCACCACTTGTCTCAGAGGTTCAGAATGCTGTACTGTGCCTCCCCCATGCTTTTCACTGCAGCCCTGCTTTTTCAGAATGTCTGCTGTATATGTTCACCTTATGTTCTCTGTAGTAATTGGGGGTTGACCAATTTCCCTTCCAGCCCTCAGGGTCCGTGTGGCATCTCTTCCTGTTCGAATCCTGCAGACAAACATCATGAAGGTTATACTTGGTGCTTCCTTAATCGTCCCTTCCTGCATCCACATTGTTTCCTAGGTGACTGTAAGTCATTAGGGGTATAGTCAGGATTCTGCACTGCCGCCATCCTATTATCATGTTTCACCGCGTCTGAAACGATCAACCCATGATGTATCAGCTGAGCAGAGTTATTTAATTAGATCAGTGGCTAGAGGCTGGATGTTATACACCTGTGGTAATGTCTAGAGGCTGGATGTTATACACCTGTGGTAATGGTAGACTGCATGGCTAGAGGCTGGATGTTATACACTGTGGTAATAGAAGACTGCATGGCTAGAGGCTGGATGTTATACACCTGTGGTAATGTCTAGAGGCTGGATGTTATACACCTGTGGTAATGTCTAGAGGCTGGATGTTATACACTGTGGTAATGGTAGACTGCATGGTTAGAGGCTGGATGTTATACACCTGTGGTAATGGTAGACTGCATGGCTAGAGGCTGGATGTTATACACCTGTGGTAATAGTAGACTGCATTGCTAGAGGCTGGAGGTTATACACCTGTGGTAATGGCAGACTACATGTCTAGAGGCTGGAGGTTATACACTGTGATAATGGCAGACTGCATGGTTAGAGGCTGAATGTTATACACTGGGGTAATGGTAGACTGCATGGCTAGAGGCTGGATGTTATACACTGTGGTAATGGCAGACTACATGGCTAGAGGCTGGATGTTATACACTGTGGTAATGGCAGACTACATGGCTAGAGGCTGGATGTTATACACTGTCGTAATGGTAGACTGCATGGCTAGATGCTGGATGTTATACCTTGTGGTAATGGTAGACTGCATGGCTAGAGGCTGGATGTTATACACTGTGGTAATGGCAGACTACATGGCTAGAGGCTGGATGTTATACACCTGTGGTAATGGTAGAATGCATGGCTAGAGGCTGGATGTTATACACCTGTGGTAATGTCTAGAGGCTGGAGGTTATACACTGTGATAATGTCAGACTGCATGGTTAGAGGCTGGAAGTTATACACCGTGGTAATGGTAGACTGCATGGCTAGAGGCTGGATGTTATACACTGTGGTAATGGCAGACTGCATGGCTAGAGGCTGGATGTTATACACCTGTGGTAATGGTAGACTGTATGGCTGGAGGCTGGATGTTATACACCTGTGGTAATGGCAGACTGCACGGCTAGAGGCAGGATGTTATACACTGTGGTAATGGCAGACTACATAGCTAGAGGCTGGATGTTATAAACTGTGGCAATGGCAGACTACATGGCTAGAGGCTGGATGTTATACACCTGTGGTAATGTCTAGAGGCTGGAGGTTATACACTGTGATAATGGCAGACTGCATGGTTAGAGGCTGGAAGTTATACACTGTGGTAATGGTAGACTGCACGGCTAGAGGCTGGATGTTATACACCGGTGGTAATGTCTAGAGGCTGGAGTTTATACACTGTGGTAATGGTAGACTGCATGGCTAGAGGCTGGATGTTATACACCTGTGGTAATGGTATACTGTGTGTCTAGAGGCTGGATGTTATACACCTGTGGTAATGTCTAGAGGCTGGATGTTATACACTGTGGTAATGGGAGACTGCATGGCTAGAGACTGGATGCTATACAGTGGTGGTAATGGTATACTGCATGGCTAGAGGCTGAATGTTATATACTGTGGTAATGGTAGACTGCATGGCTAGAGGCTGGATGTTATACACTGTTTTAATCGCAGACTGCATGGCTAGAGACTGGAAGTTATACACTGTAATAATGGCAGACTGCATGGCTAGAGGCTGGATGTTATACACCTGTGGTAATGGTATACTGTGTGTCTAGAGGCTGGATGTTATACACTGTGGTAATGGCAATCTGCATGGATAGAGGCTGGATGTTATACACCTGTGGTAATGGCAGACTGCATAGCTAGAGGTTGGAAGTTATTAACTGTTGTAATGGCAGACTGCATGGCTAGAGGCTGGATATTATACACCTGTGGTAATGCTAGACTGCATGGCCAGAGGCTGGATGTTATACACCTGTGGTAATGGTAGACTGCATGGCTAGAGGCTAGATGTTATAAACTGTTATAATGGTAGACTGTTTGGCTAGAGGCTGGATGTTATACACTGTGGTAATGGTAGACTGCATGGCTAGAGGCTGGATGTTATACACTGTGATAATGGTAGACTGCATGGCTAGAGGCTGGATGTTATACACTGTGGTAATGGTAGACTGCATGGCTAGAGGCTAGATGCTATACACCTGTGGTAATGGTAGACTGCATGGCTAGAGGCTGGATGTTATACACCAGTGGTAATGGCAGACTGCATGGCTAGAGGCTGGATGTTATACACCTGTGGTAATGGTAGACTGCATGGCTAGAGGCTGGATGTTATACACTGTGGTAATGGTAGACTGCATGGTTAGAGGCTGGATGTTATACACTGTGGTAATGGCAGACTGCATGGCTAGAGGCTGGATGTTATACACTGTGGTAATGGTAGAGTGCATGGCTAGAGGCTGGATGTTATTCACCTGTGGTAATGGTATACTGTGTGTCTAGAGGCTGGATGTTATACACCTGTGGTGATGGCTAGAGGCTGGATGTTATATACTGTGGTAATGGTAGACGGCATGGCTAGAGGCTGGATGTTATACACTGTGGTAATGGTAGACTGCATGGCTAGAGGCTGGATGTTATACACCTGTGGTAATGGTAGACTGCATGGCTAGAGGCTGGATGTTATACATTGTGGTAATGGTAGACTGCATGGCTGGGGGCTGGATGTTATACACCTGTGGTAATGGTAGACTGCATGGCTAGAGGCTGGATGTTATACACCTGTGGTAATGGTAGACTGCATGGCTAGAGGCTGGATGTTTTACACTGTGGTAATGGTAGACTGCATGGCTAGAGGCTGGATGTTATACACCTGTGGTAATGGTAGACTGCATGGCTAGAGGCTGGATGTTATACACTGTGGTAATGGTAGACTGCATGGCTAGAGGCTGGATGTTATACACTGTGGTAATGGTAGACTGCATGGCTAGAGGCTGGATGTTATACACTGTGGTAATGGTAGACTGCATGGCTAGAGGCTGGATGTTATACACTGTGGTAATGGTAGACTGCATGGCTAGAGGCTGGATGTTATACACTGTGGTAATGGTAGACTGCATGGCTAGAGGCTGGATGTTATACATTGTGGTAATGGTAGACTGCATGGCTAGAGGCTGGATGTTATACACTGTGGTAATGGTAGACTGCATGGCTAGAGGCTGGATGTTATACACTGTGGTAATGGTAGACTGCATGGCTAGAGGCTGGATGTTATACACTGTGGTAATGGTAGACTGCATGGCTAGAGGCTGGATGTTATACACTGTGGTAATGGTAGACTGCATGGCTAGAGGCTGGATGTTATACACTGTGGTAATGGTAGACTGCATGGCTAGAGGCTGGATGTTATACACTGTGGTAATGGTAGACTGCATGGCTAGAGGCTGGATGTTATACATTGTGGTAATGGTAGACTGCATGGCTAGAGGCTGGATGTTATACACTGTGGTAATGGTAGACTGCATGGCTAGAGGCTGGATGTTATACACTGTGGTAATGGTAGACTGCATGGCTAGAGGCTGGATGTTATACACTGTGGTAATGGTAGACTGCATGGCTAGAGGCTGGATGTTATACACTGTGGTAATGGTAGACTGCATGGCTAGAGGCTGGATGTTATACACTGTGGTAATGGTAGACTGCATGGCTAGAGGCTGGATGTTATACACTGTGGTAATGGTAGACTGCATGGCTAGAGGCTGGATGTTATACACTGTGGTAATGGTAGACTGCATGGCTAGAGGCTGGATGTTATACACTGTGGTAATGGTAGACTGCATGGCTAGAGGCTGGATGTTATACACTGTGGTAATGGTAGACTGCATGGCTAGAGGCTGGATGTTATACACTGTGGTAATGGTAGACTGCATGGCTAGAGGCTGGATGTTATACACTGTGGTAATGGTAGACTGCATGGCTAGAGGCTGGATGTTATACACTGTGGTAATGGTAGACTGCATGGCTAGAGGCTGGATGTTATACACTATGGTAATGGTAGACTGCATGGCTAGAGGCTGGATGTTATACACCTGTGGTAATGGTAGACTGCATGGCTAGAGGCTGGATGTTATACATTGTGGTAATGGTAGACTGCATGGTTAGAGGCTGGATGTTATACACTGTGGTAATGGTAGACTGCATGGCTAGAGGCTGGATGTTATACACTGTGGTAATGGTAGACTGCATGGCTAGAGGCTGGATGTTATACACTGTGGTAATGGTAGACTGCATGGCTAGAGGCTGGATGTTATACACTGTGGTAATGGTAGACTGCATGGCTAGAGGCTGGATGTTATACACTGTGGTAATGGTAGACTGCATGGCTAGAGGCTGGATGTTATACACTGTGGTAATGGTAGACTGCATGGCTAGAGGCTGGATGTTATACACTGTGGTAATGGTAGACTGCATGGCTAGAGGCTGGATGTTATACACTGTGGTAATGGTAGACTGCATGGCTAGAGGCTGGATGTTATACACTGTGGTAATGGTAGACTGCATGGCTAGAGGCTGGATGTTATACACTGTGGTAATGGTAGACTGCATGGCTAGAGGCTGGATGTTATACACCTGTGGTAATGGTAGACTGCATGGCTAGAGGCTGGATGTTATACACCTGTGGTAATGGTAGACTGCATGGCTAGAGGCTGGATGTTATACACTGTGGTAATGGTAGACTGCATGGCTAGAGGCTGGATGTTATACACTGTGGTAATGGTAGACTGCATGGTTAGAGGCTGGATGTTATACACCTGTGGTAATGGTAGACTGTATGGCTAGAGGCTGGATGTTATACACCTGTGGTAATGGTAGACTGCATGGCTAGAGGCTGGATGTTATACACTGTGGTAATGGTAGACTGCATGGTTAGAGGCTGGATGTTATACACCTGTGGTAATGGTAGACTGCATGGCTGGAGGCTGGATGTTATACACTGTGGTAATGGTAGACTGCATGGCTAGAGGCTGGATGTTATACACTGTGGTAATGGTAGACTGCATGGCTAGAGGCTGGATGTTATACACTGTGGTAATGGTAGACTGCATGGCTAGAGGCTGGATGTTATACACTGTGGTAATGGTAGACTGCATGGCTAGAGGCTGGATGTTATACACTGTGGTAATGGTCAGACTGCATGGCTAGAGGCTGGATGTTATACACTGTGGTAATGGTAGACTGCATGGCTAGAGGCTGGATGTTATACACTGTGGTAATGGTAGACTGCATGGTTAGAGGCTGGATGTTATACACCTGTGGTAATGGTAGACTATATGGCTGAGGCTGGATGTTATACACCTGTGGTAATGGTAGACTGCATGGCTAGAGGCTGGATGTTATACACTGTGGTAATGGTAGACTGCATGGTTAGAGGCTGGATGTTACACACCTGTGGTAATGGTAGACTGCATGGCTAGAGGCTGGATGTTATACACTGTGGTAATGGTAGACTGCATGGCTAGAGGCTGGATGTTATACCCCTGTTGTAATGGTCGGCTGCATGGCTAGAGGCTGGATGTTATACACTGTGGTAATGGTAGACTGCATGGCTGGAGGCTAGATGTTATACACTGTGGTAATGGTAGACTGCATGTATAGAGGCTGGATGTTATACACTGTGGTAATGGTAGACTGTATGGCTAGAGGCTGGATGTTATACACTGTGGTAATGGTAGACTGTATGGATAGAGGCTGGATGTTATACACTGTGGTAATGGTAGACTGCATGGCTAGAGGCTGGATGTTATACACCTGTGGTAATGGCAGACTGCATGGCTAGAGGCTGGATGTTATACACTGTGGTAATGGTAGACTGCATGGCTAGAGGCTGGATGTTATACACTGTGGTAATGGTAGACTGCATGGCTAGAGGCTGGATGTTATACACTGTGGTAATGGTAGACTGCATGGCTGAGGCTGGATGTTATACACCTGTTGTAATGGTAGACTGCATGGCTAGAGGCTGGATGTTATA
This sequence comes from Bufotes viridis, assembly GCA_033119425.1. Taxonomy (NCBI): domain Eukaryota; kingdom Metazoa; phylum Chordata; class Amphibia; order Anura; family Bufonidae; genus Bufotes; species Bufotes viridis. Next base: position 5,330,781 of record CM065594.1, read on the forward strand.
CACTGTGGTAATGGTAGACTGCATGGCTAGAGGCTGGATGTTATACACTGTGGTAATGGTAGACTGCATGGCTAGAGGCTGGATGTTATACACTGTGGTAATGGTAGACTGCATGGCTAGAGGCTGGATGTTATACACTGTGGTAATGGCAGACTGCATGGCTAGAGGCTGGATGTTATACACTGTGGTAATGGTAGACTGCATGGATAGAGGCTGGATGTTATACACTGTGGTAATGGTAGACTGCATGGCTAGAGGCTGGATGTTATACACTGTGGTAATGGTAGACTGCATGGCTAGAGGCTGGATGTTATACACTGTGGTAATGGTAGACTGCATGGCTAGAGGCTGGATGTTATACACCTGTGGTAATGGTAGACTGCATGGCTAGAGACTGGATGTTATACACTGTGGTAATGGTAGACTGCATGGCTAGAGGCTGGATGTTATACACTGTGGTAATGGTAGACTGCATGGTTAGAGGCTGGATGTTATACACTGTGGTAATGGTAGACTGCATGGCTAGAGACTGGATGTTATACACTGTGGTAATGGTAGACTGCATGGCTAGAGGCTGGATGTTATACACTGTGGTAATGGTAGACTGCATGGCTAGAGGCTGGATGTTATACACTGTGGTAATGGTAGACTGCATGGCTAGAGGCTGGATGTTATACACCTGTGGTAATGGTAGACTGCATGGCTAGAGGCTGGATGTTATACACTGTGGTAATGGTAGACTGCATGGCTAGAGGCTGGATGTTATACACTGTGGTAATGGTAGACTGCATGGCTAGAGGCTGAATGTTATACACTGTGGTAATGGTAGACTGCATGGCTAGAGGCTGGATGTTATACACCTGTGGTAATGGGGCTGAATGACACACCAGAAGTCAATGATAAAGACGAGGGTGTAATGCTCTTCTGGTTTTCGCCTCCATAGGCCTCGGCTCTCTTAGGTTTGTAGCCGCCATCCTACAACCTTTTGTCCACATTAGGCTAATTTTACAGATCTGTTGTAGTTTTCTGGTTTTGACATCCGGCAGTGGATTTTAAAACTGGGCCCAAATGGTTCCGTTTTGTCCCCATGCATTCTGAATGGAAAGAGACCCGTTTAGGATGCTTTCTCTTCCCGCACCATTATCTGTATGCTGCGGTTTTGTGTCCGGTCAACGAAACGGAACAAACCAGATCCGTCACTAAAAACAATGGTGACCGACTGACTTTCAAGGTATTTAGTGACGGATCCAGTTTGCTCCATTTTGATTTCACACGACCGAATCCTAACGGAACGGATACAAACTGATGTGTTATCAAAACGGAACCGTTATTTCCGGTATTGAGATCCTCTGATGGATCTCAAAACCTGAACCCAAAACGCATGTGAATGTAGCCATAAGGATCTGCTGCAGTCTCTGAAGCTTTGGACCGTGTTCTCTAGCTCTGTCTGGTAGATGTCACTCTGTCCGGAGCGCTCTCTCTAACCCCTGAGATTTTTTAAAGCTTTCCTGCAGGTAACAAAGTGTCTTGCGCTTTGTGTGGGTCGGAGACCATCGGAGCTCTTACCTCGACTAGCGCCGCCTCCGTGTGCGGATAATCTGGAGGATATGATTTGGGCCTCATTACTCCTTCCTGTCATAAAAAAATGAAGCAGAGGGTTCTGTAAATGTGCATAACCAGAAGAAAGTGCCTATGTCAGACTAGAAGGACATATTTCTCTGATACAATCTCAACTAAAAATATACTACCGTTTTGTGTATACAGCTCCTATGCAGACCTATGTGTCTTCATGTGTATAGGTCTGTATAGGAGCCTTATGCACAAAATGGAAGTGATTTTTAATCAAGACTATGTGCAAAGTTCCTTTATTCTTTACTTTGCTCTGGAGCAGTGAACAATTGGTTGCAGATAGCTCCTCCCACATGGCACTTGTCCCTGATGTGGCAGATTGCATAGTCAGGGTCCACTGACTGTCTAATGTACCGGGGGCACCTATATGTTGTAGGTCTGTCATGCAGGCGACTGCTGTGTGCATTTCATCATTTCATTATGTTATGCAAATCCTTCTGGCAGCTCCCATAATCTAATCCTGACCTTAGGAATACCCTCCACCAGGGGGCGTCCTACCTCATCCGGAATGACTGTCAGCAGACTTGCAGATGTACGTGTGGGTCCTTCAATCTTAGAACAAGAATACATAGTATTACATATACAGTTTCTGGGGCATGGAGGTCACATACTAAGGGCCACTTACTGTCACTTTCTGGGGGATCTTCATCCAGGCGTCTCTTAGATATTTCTGCCACTCGGCAATGTTTTCCCTGTGTGAGAAACAATACCCCTTAAGATGCAAACCGAGGAACTTCCATATTACACGTCATGATGCGGGATACCGTCATATTACACGCCATGGTGCGGGATACCGTCATATTACACGCCATGGTGCGGGATACTGTCATATTACACGTCACGGTCCGGAGTACTGTCATATTACACGTCACAGTCCAGGATACTGTCATATTACACGTCACAGTCCAGGATACTGCCATATTACACGTCACAGTCCAGGATACTGTCATATTACACGTCACAGTCCAGGATACTGTCATATTACACGTCACAGTCCAGGATACTGCCATATTACACGTCACAGTCCAGGATACTGCTATATTACACGTCACTGTGTGGGATTCTGCCATATTATATGTCATGGTCCAGGATACTGTCATATTATATGTCATGGTCCGGGATGCTGCCATATTACACGTCACAGTCCGGGATACTGCCATATTACACGTCATGGTGTGGGATACTGTCATATTACATGTTACGGTCCGGGATACTGCCATATTACACGTCATGGTGTGGGATACTGTCATATTACATGTCACTGTCTGGGATTCTGCCATATTACACGTCACCTTTAGGGTTTCTGCCGTATTACATACTGTACCACTGTTCAGGATTCTGCAATATTAAACGTCACGGTCCGGGGTACTGAAATACTACACGTCATGGTCTGGGGTACTGAAATACTACACGTCATGGTCTGGGGTACTGAAATACTACACGTCACGGTCTGGGGTACTGAAATACTACACGTCACGGTCTGGGGTACTGAAATACTACACGTCATGGTCTGGGGTACTGAAATACTACACGTCATGGTCTGGGGTACTGAAATACTACACGTCATGGTCTGGGGTACTGAAATACTACACGTCATGGTCTGGGGTACTTCCATATTACACATCACGGTCCAGGGAATTGCCATATTCCATGTCATAGCACGGGAGCGGAGCAGGAACCAGCACAGAGAGAGACGTAATGTCCGTTACAGTGTAACTGCCATTCACTAATTTTTCTTCTAATTTGTAAGGAACGTGATATGAAGTTTTTTTCTAATATTCTTTTTTTAGCAAATTTGTACATTTCTAGGAGAAAACTTCCTCTGAAGTGTCCCTTAGCAGCACTTTCTCCATCTTGACAGCGCAGCGCAGCACTGAAGTGTGAAGACGCTGGGCTCACTGCTGCCTCATATGTCTCCCTATAAACCACCATATCTCCTGGATTAGACAGACAGACAGACAGACAGATGGTGAGTGCTGACAGTGTGTGATCGTCCTGTATTCCCAGAGCGCTGAATAACTATCCAGCCGCAGTCAGCGCCGCTATGAAGAAGGCAAGGAGCCGCGGAGGAGCTGCTCTACAGTATATACAAACAGAACAGGAGAGAGATTTGTGCTGCTAGTTCTGTCTCAGGCACAGATGTAAAGATTACAGGTGCCGTCTAATTAGATTCCGGGTCTTGCCAAAAGAGGGTGTAAAAGTTCTTCCCTTCTGTTCTATAAAGAGCTCTCAGAGGCTCCTTTTAGGTAGTGCACCTCATGGTGAGGAATCGTTGTCTTATAGCATCCCTCTACAACACACTGGAAGACATTTGAGAGGGGGAACATCATTGGACCGAGAGAAGCAGGATGGTCGTTTCGATGAATTGCCGCCATCTAGGCCGTTCTGACCGAGTTGTTAGGAATGTTGGGAGCAGTGGTTACATGAGGGCACATATGGGGACGGCCCAGACAGACACCAGTAAAGAGGATCCAGACACGCCGCTCCTTCATTACACCCCTGTCTCCGCCTGGACCATTTCCAAGTGCTCAGCAGGACGTTTGGTGTCACGCTGCCCATTACGTGTCCTGCCACTGACAGCCACCAGCACCTTCATCTGCAGTAATGTCATGAATGAGAAACCTGGACTGCTCCAGAATGGAACCGTATCGTCTTTAGCGATGAATCCAGGTTCTGTTTGGGAGCCGGAGACACTCGGGTTGGAGTATGGAGGCCGGGTGGTGAGCTCTTCAGTCCTGCCTGTGGAGGACACACCGCCCCAACTGCTGGGGTGGTGATCGGGGAAGCCATTGCATATGACAGTTGGTCACCCCTTACAGTGATACGAGGGACACTAACAGCTCAGTGATCTGTGCAGGACATCCCACCGCCTCATGTGCTCCTCTCATGGCAGGATAATGCTCCTCCACACACAGCAGGGGTTTCCCAGGAATGTCTCCTCCAACATTATGCATATGTTTTGGGCGTGTACGGCGCTGGGCCCCTTTTGGAGGGATGTTTTAGATATTAGTTGAGGTCTATAAGGTCCGACTTCAAGCTGATCCACTTATATGTGTGTTAGGTCTCCTACAGGATGATTCTGTAGAGGGCACAACTGTAGGTACCAGCAGAATATTGTATAATGCCAGGAAAAGGATAGCCAGATATTGGATAAGTACTGATGTGCCTACCAAAAGGGAATGTATTGCTCGCATGAACGTGATCATTGAAATGGAGAGGGGAGTATATACCAAAAGAGGTACCATAAAAAAATGGATTCTATTTGGGGATCGTGGATAATGACACCGGCTCTACCATCTGGGCGACTTCTGCTTACTAACCTAAGGAGGAATATCATAGGATAAGAGAATGAAGGAAATATACAATATGGTTGTCATCAGTACATTGTTACATACACTGGTATTGAGTGTTGGAGAAGGGAAAGTATAGCAGATCATATTTGAGTTCAAGGGCGAGGGGAGGGGAGAAGTACTTTACATTTATGTACATATGACATTTCTCATCTTTGTATCACATGAATCGGGTTCAATCTGAAATCTTTGGCTATGTACATTGTTATCTTTGTACATCAGTTGTGTACGTGTTTTGTATACAAATAATAAAAAAGATTGGATTTAAAAAAGAATGTCTTCTCCAGATTACAGCACTTCCGGGGACGCCTGCTTCACCATCCTATGAGTGTGCATGATCGACTGGCCACAGCACCAAATGTGCCACAGCATACCATACAGAACCTGTATTCCTCCATGCCCAACCGTATCTCATCCTGTATCCAGGCTAGAGTCTGTATCCCATCTTGTATCCAGGCTAGAGGCCGTATCCCATCTTGTTTTAAGGCTAGAGGCCGTATCCCATCTTGTTTTAAGGCTAGAGGCCGTATCTCATCTTGTATCCAGGCTGAAGTCTGTATCTCATCTTGTATTAGGGCTAGAGGCCGTATCCCATCTTGTATTAGGGCTAGAGTCTGTATCCCATCTTGTATTAGGGCTAGAGTCTGTATCCCATCTTGTATCCAGGCTACAGGCCGTATCTCATCTTGTATTAAGGCTAGAGGCTGTATCCCATCTTGTATTAAGGCTAGAGGCCGTATCTCATCTTTTATTATGGTTAGAGGCCATATCTCATCTTGTATCCAGGCTAGAGACCGTATCTCATCTTGTATCCAGGCTAGAGGTTGTATCTCATCCTGTATCCAGGCTAGAGGCTGTATCTCATCTTGTATCCAGGCTAAAGACTGCATCTCATCTTGTATTCAGGCTAGAGGCCGTATCTCATCTTGTATCCAGGCTAGAGTCTGTATCTCATCTTGTATCCAGGCTAGAGGCCGTATCTCATCTTGTATCCAGGCTAGAGGCCGTATCTCATCTTGTATAACACATGTAATGCCACTGTATGACAGATCACTGTATTGTCCTGGGGAAGGGGGGAGTTAGCCCCCGAAACGCGTAGACAACTATTTAATAAATAAAAAGAAGGATTTTATCAAGACCCAGGAGTCATCTGCCTGCAGCGCTGTGTACATGGTCTTCAAATCCTTTTATTTTGCATCTACTCATCTTGTATCCAGTCTAGAGGCCGTATCTCATCTTGTATTAAGGCTAGAGGCTGTATCCCATCTTGTATTAAAGCTAGAGGCTGTATCTCAGCTTGTATCCAGGCTAGAGGCCGTATCTCATCTTGTATCCAGGCTAAATGACTGTATCTCATCTTGTATCCAGGCTAAAGACTGTATCTCATGTTGTATCCAGGCTAAAGACTGTATCTCATGTTGTATCCAGGCTAAAGGCCGTATCTCATCTTGTATCCAGGGTAAAGGCCGTATCTCATCTTGTATCCAGGCTAAAGGCTGTATCTCATCTTGTATCCAGGTTAAAGGCTCTATCTCATCTTGTGTCCAGGCTAGAGGCCGTATCTCATCTTGTATCCAGGCTAGAGGCTGTATCTCATCTTGTACCCAGGCTAAAGGCTGTATCTCATCTTGTATCCTGGCTAAAGGCTGTATCTCATCTTGTATCCAGGCTAAAGGCCATATCTCATCTTGTATCCAAGCTAAAGGCTGTATCTCATCTTGTACCCAGGCTAGAGGCTGTATCTCATCTTGTATCCAGGCTGGAGGCTGTATCTCATCTTGTACCCAGGCTAGAGGCTGTATCTCATCTTGTACCCAGGCTGGAGGCTGTATCTCATCTTGTATTAAGGTTAGAGGCCATATCTCATCTTGTATCCAGGCTAGAGGTGAACCTTATGGAATTAAAGTATTAAACGTGTCCAATGTGTTACTGTGTGAGCTAAGAACATCAGCAGTAGCACAAATGTGTGTCCGGTCCTGGCCGTGTATTAGCCCGCGTTCACATGACAGAACTTTCTGTGACTTTTCATACTACTGTATGGAACTGTTCCAGAATGTTCTGCAGTCTTGACAATCCTCGGCAGCACAAACCTCTCGCCTGTGCCGATGGTTACAATGTATCAAGTGCTGGTAAAATGTATCAGGGTTGTCGGCTATTCCTGCTGCTGGTGCAAGTGCAGGGCTTGTGAGAAAGAGGACATGACATGACATCAAAGTGGAGGGCCCCGTTAGTCCATGTTCACACTATGCATTGCTGTAGCAATCAAATTGATATTGAAAAAAATGAAAAATAAGGAATGTTCACATTCCCCCCAGTTCAGCATTACAATTTGGAATTAAAGTCTTGGAGTCGACTTCTGCAGTAAAGTTTTCTCACTTATATCTGCTTCTGTGAAAGTTGGGTGGCACCCGATATGGCTGCCATGACAGCTCACACAGCGGTTGTCATCCAGCTTTCAAAAGTCTTAGGGCTCTTTCACACGAGCGGATGCCGTGCGGGTAATCCGCTGCGTGAAAGAGAGCCAAGCCCCATTCCGGACAGCAGAGACACGGAGCGTTAACATGATTGATAGTGCTCCGTGCCTCTCTGTGATCTTTTAAGTACAAAACCAGTAAGATAAAGTTGTCACCGTGATTTTGTAGTAAAAAGGTCACAGAGAGGCAAAGAGCATTATTAATCATGTTAATGCTCCGTGTCTCTGCTGTCCGGAGCGGGGCTTGGCTCTCTTTCACGCAGCGGATTACCTGCACAGGATCCGCTCGTGTGAAAGAGCCCTTAAAAGGCAAATCAGCCTAACTATGGAGTCACATCGACGGCTTCTGTCACATAAGGCGACACCTATCTTATCTATAATGGCACTGGTGGGGCCCTGGTAGAGACTTTGTGTTGGGGGCCAGGAACTTCCTAGACAGGACGCCTCCAGTTTTCTGCCTGGCGGAGGCTCCTGCTTGCACAGGTATCACAGTAGGGTGTATACCTGGCGCCTGCCTCCCTCCCTGGACTTTGGATTACGTCCGTCCTGCAGATAACTTCAGGTGACACCTCCCTGGGAGCAGGCAGGAGGCCATGGCGACACGTGACCCGGGAGGGTGACCCCCAGAACTTACACGCTGCCGTCCACCAGATAGAAGTCTCGTTTTTCGGTCCTTATACACAGGATGTTCTCGGGGGAGTTGTTGAAGAGGCGAGTGACGTTGGCGATTCTCTCCATCGTGCTCCTTCCCACTTCTATGGATTTTACACTGTAAAAGAGCAGGAGATTCTGTGTTTGTGTCCAGTGCGCTCACCATCGGTGGGGTAGGGGCGCCCAACATCCCCCTTCCCATACTGCTGGGAGCTGTAGTGCAGCCACGTTTTCCTGGAGTGCTCCTTTAATCCCAGACTATGGTGGAAACAAGATCGCAGACAGTCAGCTGTACAGTCCGATCATTGGTCCACTATAGGGGTTCATCTGCTGCAGCCCCCAGATATCAGGTGTGATCCCCAATAGACGCGGCTGCGCTCATTTACCCTTTACTTATATTGGAGATGCAGCGTTACAATGGGACAGAGACCTCCAGCGTGAGACGCTCTGCGCAGTGGCGCTCCGCCTTGGCTAATACATGGGGTCCACATCCACCGCAGGACCCTAGAAACTTTACTGATGACAGGAGATGAGGCAGCCATACTGTAACTCGGGGTCAGCAGCCTCCAGCTCGCCAGCTCTTGTAAACTACAACTCCCAGCATGCACTCTCAGCTGTTCTCAGAAATCCCATGCAAGTGAATGGGGCATGCCGAAGTCATACTCACTCGCTTATATGAATGTCCCCCTTCCATTCCTCGTTCAAGCTGTCGTACGCATAGTAGCGCAGGATGAAGGAGTTTAGGCCCGTTCTGCACAGTTTAAATAGTCGCCATTTCCATGAGGCCTGAAATACGAAACAATATAAGTATATGACCCCTCACACCGGGGCTCCGGGTATCAGGGGCCCGACCACCATCATAGAAATATAGCTGTTTTAGTAAAAACGTTCTACAACTTTCAGATAGACTTTGAGTTTCAAGATCTCTGCTTGCCATTAGTGAATAAAAACATTCCTATTTACATCTAGGGGGTGAACACCCATCCTGACTTAGCTCTGTTCACACAGCTGAGGGTTTGTTACAGTTCTATGCAGTGTAGACAATCCTCTATGACAGGCATGCTCAACCTGCGGCCCTCCAGCTGTTGCAAAACTACAACTCCCAGCATGCCTGAACAGCCTACAGCTATCTGCCTACAGCAGAGCATGGTGGGAGTTGTAGTTTTACAACAGCTGGAGGGCCGCAGGTTGAGCATGCCTGGACTCTATAAGGTTAACACTTCAGCAGCACAAGTCTCATGTGCCGACGGTTACTTTGTATCAAGTGCAGGTGAAATGTATCAGTCAGAGGATTCTATATATGGCAGCTATTCCTGCTGATGCAAGTGCAGGGCTTGTGAGAAAACTGACACATTGTAACAAGCCCTTCAGCTGGAATTACATCAAGGTGGAGGACCCTTTTTGGTCATGTTGACACTATGCATTGTTGTAGCAATTAGGGATGAGCGCATCGACTTCGGATGAAACGTCCGAAGTCGCTTCGCAGAAAACTTCAGTCCAATACTGTACGGAGCAGAATGTATTGGCTCCGATGAACCGAAGTTATTACTTTGTGAAGTCTCGCGTGACTTCGTGTAATAACTTCATAGATTCATTTTTACTGTAAAAAACCCATTTCCTGAGCTCGGGTTTGGTTCCACCTTGGAACCGAACCAGAGTTTGGGAAATCGTGCAGATCCAGCCTGATCCCAGGTGACAATATGGCGGCTGTGTACGGCTGATGTCAGAGGGCGTTACCTTTTTGTTAAAGATGTAGGAGGGTGGAGACTTGATCAGGCGGCCTTGTTTGACGATCTGCTCATCTGTGAAGAAGCCACAAGTTCATGCTGACAAATCTAATACCTGAAAATCCCGTATCATGAAATATGAAAGACGGGAGCCGCACACGAGCAACATCCGTCCTAACATTCTCTGTAAATCCATGCTGAAGGCAGGGATGATGGGAGTAATACATAGGGGGATTAGACTGTGAGCTCTTTGGGTCAGGGATGATGGGAGTAAGACATAGGGGGATTAGACTGTGAGCTCTTGGGATCAGGGATGATGGGAGTGATATATTGTATATGAGAAAGAAATATAAGATGCTGGGGTCTGCTACTATTCCAGCTGATTTATAGCAGGGGACACTTTATGGTCAGCTTATTCACACTTCAGTGTTCGGTCAGTGATTTTCCTCAGTGATTTTGAGCCAAAACCAGGATTGGAGCCTCCACAGACATCAGGTATAAGGGAAAGATCTGCACTAGGGTTGAGCGAACTTATGTTTTAAGTTCTGCGTTCAAAGTTCGGGTTCGGGTTGTCGAAGAAGCCCGTCATAGATTCCGCTACCACGGACCACAACGGAATTTGGAATCCATAACGGGATTCTTCGATGAACTCAAACCTTGGACGCCGAACTTAAAAAACAAGTTTGCTCAACATCAATCTGCACCTGTTCTGTGTTTAGAGTCACACCTGGTTTTGGCTCAAAATCTCTGATGGAAATCACTGACCGAACACTGACGTGTGAATGAGGCCTAAGGCAGAGATTCCCTTTAGGTTACATGCACACAGGGTCCACTCTGCTGCTCCTGTAAAGTCTGCAGATTATCTGCACACAATTCTGCCGCAATAGTATAATAACATTAGGGGATGTAGTGGTTGTGCCGGATTCCTCTTACCTGTATCGGAGCTCCTCCTTCTGGGGCCCATTGTGAACCAGCTCCTACTGGCTATGAAGAGAGAATATTACTGGTTACGGGAGGCTGGAACCAATCCTAGAAATCAGGGGCATAGCTAGGGATGCAGAGGTCCAGAGGCACACAGATCTGCGGAGTAGCTATAGGGGGTGCAGAGTTATCAGAGGCACACAGATTTAGGGTGTAGCTATAGGGGGTGCAGAGGTATCAGAGGCACACAGACCTGGGGTGTAGCTATAGAGGGTGCAGAGGTATCCAAGGCACACAGACCCTGGGGTGTAACTATAGGGGGGGGGCAGAGGTATCAGAGGCATACAGACCTGGGGTGTAGATATAGGGGGTGCAGAGGTATCAGAGGCACACAGACCTGGGGTGTAGATATAGGGGGTGCAGAGGTATCAGAGGCACACTGATCTGAGGTGTAGCTATAGGGGATGCAGAGTTATCAGAGGCACACAGATCTGGGGTGTAGCTATAGGGGGTGCAGAGGTATCAGAGGCACACAGACCTGGGGTGTAGCTATAGGGGGTGCAGAGGTATCCAAGGCACACAGACCCTGGGGTGTAACTATAGGGGGGGGCAGAGGTATCAGAGGCATACAGACCTGGGGTGTAGATATAGGGGGTGCAGAGGTATCAGAGGCACACAGATCTGGGGTATAGATATAGGGGGTGCAGAGGTATCAGAGGCACACTGATCTGAGGTGTAGCTATAGGGGATGCAGAGTTATCAGAGGCACACAGATCTGGGGTGTAGCTATAGGGGGTGCAGAGGTATCAGAGGCACACAGGCCTGCGGTGTAGCTATAGGGGGTGCAGAGGTATCAGAGGCACACAGACCTGGGGTGTATCTATAGAGGGTGCAGAGTTATCAGAGGCACACAGTCCTGGGGTGTAGCTATAGGGGGTGCAGAGGTATCCGAGGCACACAGACCTGGGGTGTAGATATAGGGGGTGCAGAGGTATCAGAGGCACACAGATCTGGGGTGTAGCTATAGGGGGTGCAGAGGTATCAGAGGCACACAGACCTGGGGTGCAGAGGTATCAGAGGCATACAGATCTGGGGTGTAGCTATAGGGGGTGCAGAGGTATCAGAGGCACACAGACCCTGGGGTGTAACTATAGGGGGGGGGCAGAGGTATCAGAGGCATACAGACCTGGGGTGTAGATATAGGGGGTGCAGAGGTTTCAGAGGCACATAGATATAGGGGGTGCAGAGGTATCAGAGGCACACAGATCTGCGGTGTAGCTATAGGGGGTGCAGAGGTATCCGAGGCACACAGACCTGGGGTGTAGCTATAGGGGGTGCAGAGGTATCCGAGGCACACAGACCTGCGTTGTAGCTATATGAGGTACAGAGTTATCAGAGGCACACAGATCTGTGGTGTAGATATAGGGGGTGCAGAGGTATCTGAGGCACACAGACCTGGGGTGTAGCTATAGGGGGTGCAGAGGTATCAGAGGCACACAGACCTGGGTTGTAGATATAGGGGTGCAGAGGTATCAGAGGCACACAGATCTGCGGTGTAGCTATAGGGGGTGCAGAGGTATCAGAGGCACACAGACCTGGGGTGTAGATATAGGGGTGCAGAGGTATCAGAGGCACACAGATCTGGGGTGTAGCTATAAGGGGTGCAGAGGTATCCGAGGCACACAGACCTGGGGTGTAGCTATAGGGGGTGCAGAGGTATCAGAGGCACACAGATCTGGGGTGTAGATATAGGGGGTGCAGAGGTGTCCGAGGCACACAGACCTGGGGTGTAGATATAGGGGGTGCAGAGGTATCCGAGGCACACAGACCTGGGGTGTAGATATAGGGGGTGCAGAGGTGTCAGAGGCACACAGACCTGGGGTGTAGCTATAGGGGGTGCAGAGGTATCCGAGGCACACAGACCTGGGGTGTAGCTATAGGGGGTGCAGAGGTATCAGAGGCACACAGATCTGGGGTGTAGATATAGGGGGTGCAGAGGTATCAGAGGCACACAGACCTGGGGTGTAGCTATAGGGGGTGCAGAGGTATCAGAGGCACACAGACCCTGGGGTGTAACTTCTGCGCCTGGCTGAGATCTGCGGTAAAACCACACTAAAAAAACACGACAAAACCCCCAAGTAATGCAAAGAAATCTACAGGGAAATCTGTGTGGATTTTCTCTTTGTACACCTACATCCATGCGCAGATACCATAAGGCCACCTGCACACGAACGCGAGTAAACGCTTAAGATCCGCACTAATTTCTCATCTATGTGCGTTTCTTCGGCATATCCGCACCAAAATCTGCAATGTCTAATAGTTGTTTTTGGTGCGGATTTGATGCGTTTTTTCCAAGTGTGAAATCAGCAGCTAAAACCACAATAATTTACGTAATTTGGTTTGAATCCGAGCAGTTGGTCAATTTCCCCACAGACAAAATCCACAAACTGTACATAAGATTAGTGGAATGTCATACACTTTGCTGGTAATGTAATATGCTGTGTTTTTTTTTTGCTTGAGAAGCCGCACAGAAAAAACGCACGTATACCGCATCGCGTGCAGGTAGCCTAAGGGCGCTTTCACACACTGCAGATTTTTGCACGACCGAAAAACAGTTCCATTCATGTGCATGGGGCGGCGAGCACATGGATTCCTGCAAGCGCCATTCAGGTTAATGGAACCGATTTTCAGTTGTGCAAGTTTCTGCGCCAAAATCTGTAGCGAGGCCGTCGCACACGAGTGCGGGTGAACGCACATAGGATCCACACATGAGATTTCTGTGAGTTTCTGCAGAATATCTGCACCAAAATCTGCCATTTCTAATTGCGGGTTTGATGCGGTTTTGCTGCAGATCTCACCCTTCACTGAAAAGGGTGAAATCCGCAGCTAAAACCGCAAACATAATTGACAGGCTGCGGATTCGGAAATCCACAATGCAGGTCAATTTCTGCACGGAAACAATCTGCAAGGTGTACGTGATATTTGTGTGACTTTATACACTTTGCTTCTACTATACTACCACACCTATTCCACTACACGGAATTCACGGCCGTGATGTCCCAATGCGACATGCTACATTCTGTGACAGATGCAAGAATTCCATCCAAGTCGGATTTTTCTGCAAATGTGCAACACAATTGAGATACATTATATCCAATGTCGCACAACACATGTGGCCAGACCTGTTTGTGTCCCGCCACACGTCACCATGTAACTAGACCCGAAGGGCACGGCCGCACCGTCAGGTTCCTGCAGGCAGTTTTTGAAGTCAAAATCAGGAGTGGATCCTAAAAAGAGATTGGGGCACATCCACCGTAGTTTTTGTGCCTTTTTTACTCATAAATTAGGCGCAAAAACTATTTTTCTTTACTCCAAGCCTAACTTATTTTTCTTCCACATTTTTGAGTGGTAAAGCGGAACTCTTTGTGTATTAAATGTCGCACTTTCAGGGAGACGTGCAACTTTTTTTCTGCACAGATGCGACTATTTTTCATGCGCAAATAAATTAGACAAGTCTGAGCGAATATGAACCTCTCATACTGAAAAGCAACCACCAGAGGGCAGACTAATAGCAGTACACTGAGTCTAATTCAGCAACTGCTGTGCGACTTTTAATAAATACTCAGCAAAAGAAAGACAGATGGATGAAATATGTCTAATGTCTAATTTTACACCTAAAAACCCACAAACTTGATGAATGTCCCCCAGTAAGAATAAAGGACGGATACGACTTTACTTTTAATTCACTTCTCATTTTTGCTTCAGAAACTGCACCCTACGCGTGGCTGTACCCTAATTGTTCCTAAGGGCTCAAACGCTTTTTATTTTTCGCGTCTGATCTGCATTTTGTGCGGGTTGGATGCGGATTCATTCAATTCATGCCGCAGACAGCAAAAAATATAGAACATGTCCTATTCTTGTCCCCAATTGCGGATAATAACAGGCATTTCTATCACAGCAAAATGCGGAATGCACGCGGCCAGTATCCCTGTTTTGCGGATCCGCAATTTATGGACTGCAAAAAACGGATGCGGTCGTCTGAACGAGCCCTAATTCTGAGAGTGAACAGAGTGTTAACCCTGCAGGTGCTGTGAAGAGTTTGCAGGTTCTCACAGCACATCATGTGACCTAGTCGCGGAGTACAGAACACAGATGACTCCGGCCTGAGCCCCAGGCAGAACTTACCGCTGCTGGCGCTCGGACTCTGTGCTGGGGAATTGCATAGATGGCAATTTCCTGCTATTTGTAGCACCTTCTCCCCTGCAGCTGGTCAGCACTTGTCAGGGGTCTCCGCCACTGCGGCTACAGACCGCTTAGGTCATGCTGATGGTATTCTGCATTACTGCACATACAAAGAAATATAGGGGATTGCCGCATATGCAACTGCCTAGAGCTGACATATGCATCGGTCTACTATTAGTCATCAGGAACCACATTCAGTACAAAGTCTGGCAGCAAAACCCTGAAATCATGTGGAGAACGCGTGGACATTGAATCCTAGAAGTGTGTATCCAGATTTACACTGTAATTAAAGGGACCCTTCACTTTCAGCCACTACAATAACCTATTTGCTTATCCTTGGATACTCTGCACAGGAAAGGCTGCTTCACGTGCGCCGGGGACGATAGTCACACTGAACCCATTTACTACTATGCCCCATAGGGAAACAGCCAGGTGTACTGTCCCTTTAAATTTTAAGCCTATAGGTTGCATTGGACTTACCGGCCATCGTTACCCAGCAGAATCCTCTGTCTTGAGACTCGTGGTGCAAGAAGTATGATGAGAACCCTCATCGTCCTGCACTATAGGCAGGTGTGGGGAAGTTTGGTCACTGGCTACCTGATTATTCGTCTTACGGACAGGCTCTTCCTTAGTTACCCAAATAACATAAGGTGATACCCAACACCTTGTGCATGACACCCTATTCCATTCATTTCGGTACTTACAGGTGCTCTTCTGCAGGTGAGCTGAGTACAGGTCGCTCTCGCTGACACTGCCCGGCTCTCAGCTATTTGTAAGCGCAGAGCGTCTGAAATCTGATCCGCCGGCCGGGAATTTCCCTGTGCGAGCACCTCGCCGGCTTCAGGGGAAATTTGTCTTTTTTTGTCTGAACCCCCTGGTGGGGAGGGAAAAACCAGAATCTCAGCTTGTTGTAGAATAACTCTCTGGCAGGTGGTTGGACGTCTTTACTTCCTGGAGATCAGATGCATTATTAAATCAACTCACGCGTTTCAGGAAATGAGCAAAGTCATTAAGAGGGGAGGAGACGCAGTGAGCAAAGTGCACCAAAAGTGCGAAACAACATTTTTAAAACTTTTTAAATCTCTCTAGAGTTAACATATGGTGACATATATAGACGCTGCGCATGCGCTTGTATTTTGCATCGACAATGTTTGCTGTTGAAGACATTGTTGCATTTGTCGTCTTATACTTGTGTATTTAATGGTTATTTGCCCACTGAGGGACGCCCTTCCGTAGAGCGTCTGCATTACTCATCATGCATGTTTCCAGCGTTCAGACTGTGTGTAAGGATATGTTGACATGAAGGATTTTGTCCCCCCAAAAAATCCCCTGCGTACCCCGCAGCAGTAACTGCTGTGCTGTGGACCTTCATGTGGACCTCTAGGTTTAGCGCACAGCGATCAGGCTCCCACTGTGGATTTTTGAGGGGTCAGCACAGTAACCGCGCCAAGAATGGACCTGTAAATTCAAGCAGAAAAAATCCTCAGCAGCATGAACTGCGGAGAGGCCGCCCATTGAAGACAATAGGAAGTTGGGGAGAACACAAAAAGGGAGAGGCGCTCATAGGGTTTGTGGAGAGGTATGAGATGATTGCGCTCACCTTTATGTGTTGTGCGCGCACAAGACTAGTGAATGTATGGCGACACAATGGGTCGGTGCTGCCGGTGTCTTCAGATAATCAGACCATGGGGCAGCCGACCCCCCGGAAGGAGTAAACACAACAGATAAAAGGAGGCAGACAATAGGGACGGCCTGCACCACTTGGACACCTCCTGGCACGACCAGAGCCATGACCTTGAAATTTAAATCATCTCATGACCTTGGTCGTGTTTGCGCCATGAGGTCTACAAGTTGTGCCGGCCCTATTGTCTGCATCCTTTTATCCCATCTACTGAAGACAATAGGAAGTGGTTTCAGAAGAGACCGAATCCGCACTAAAACTGCACAGAAAACCTATTGTTTATATCACGTTTTTATGTTTAACATATTTTTAAAGAATTTTTGATGATGCTATTTTTAATTTTCAACATCTATATTTAAACAAAACCCATAAAATCCTGCAGTTTTTGCACTGGCCGCTATGTCTAATAATTGGCGCCACTTCTTGGTCTCTACAGATCAGTTTACTGCAGTTAACTCATTCTAATCCTGCCTGTAATGATACCACCTCTGTCTATAGATAAGACAGGATCCACCATTCACAATAGGTGATTGTCACATCTTATCTATTCCTTCCTTGTACAATGACCTCTGCTCAGGTCTCAGAGCCTAGACAACTTTATATGGTTTTAACTGGCAGATACCCTTTTGCTGACACATATCCTTACATACCCAGATTCTTTGTTGGGGTTGTTATTTCTAATAGTTGCCCCATGAGGGATATCATCCAGGTCACTGACAAAGCCAGTTATTTTATCTTTGTCTGAAGTTCAAAAGTTTATAGAACAAAGAATCACAGAAATTCAAACAATGAGCAGAGAATGCCACCAGTGTGTTCAAGGGGAACATTGCAAGGTAGTAGTTGGGGATGTTTACCCATGGCTTTAGGAAAGCATTTCCACAATGCGGAGAAAAGTATGGAGAGAGAGAGAGCTGCAGACTGGGTGCTGAGAAGTAGTGGAGAGAGAGAGAGAGCTGCAGACTGGGTGCTGAGAAGTAGTGGAGAGAGAGAGAGCTGCAGACTGGGTGCTGAGAAGTAGTGGAGAGACAGAGAGAGCTGCAGACTGGGTGCTGAGAAGTAGTGGAGAGAGAGAGAGAGCTGCAGACTGAGTGCTGAAAAGTAGTGGAGAGAGAGCTGCAGACTGGGTGCTGAGAAGTAGTGGAGAGAGAGAGAGAGAGAGAGAGCTGCAGACTGGGTGCTGAGAAGTAGTGGAGAGAGAGCTGAAGATGGGAGCTGAGAAGTAGTGGAGAGAGAGAGAGCTGCAGACTGGGTGCTGAGAAGTAGTGGAGAGAGCTGAAGATGGGAGCTGAGAAGTAGTGGAGAGAGAGAGAGCTGCAGACTGGGTGCTGAGAAGTAGTGGAGAGAGAGAGAGCTGCAGACTGGGTGCTGAGAAGTAGTGGAGAGAGAGAGAGCTGCAGACTGGGTGCTGAGAAGTAGTGCAGAGAGAGAGAGAGCTGCAGACTGGGTGCTGAGAAGTAGTGGAGAGAGAGAGATGGAGACTGGGTGCTGAGAAGTAGTGGAGAGAGAGAGAGCTGCAGACTGGGTGCTGAGAAGTAGTGAGAGAGAGAGAGAGAGCTGCAGACTGGGTGCTGAGAAGTAGTGGAGAGAGAGAGAGCTGCAGACTGGGTGCTGAGAAGTAGTGGAGAGAGAGCTGCAGACTGGGTGCTGAGAAGTAGTGGAGAGAGAGAGCTGCAGACTGGGTGCTGAGAAGTAGTGGAGAGAGAGCTGCAGACTGGGTGCTGAGAAGTAGTGGAGAGAGAGCTGCAGACTGGATTCTGAGAAGTAGTGGAGAGAGAGAGAGCTGCAGATTGGGTGCTGAGAAGTAGTGGAAAGAGAGAGAGCTGCAGACTGGGTGCTGAGAAGTAGTGGAAAGAGAGAGAGCTGCAGACTGGGTGCTGAGAAGTAGTGCAGAGAGAGAGAGAGCTGCAGACTGGGTGCTGAGAAGTAGTGGAGAAAGAGAGAGAGAGCTGCAGACTGGGTGCTGAGAAGTAGTGGAGAGAGAGCGAGCTGCAGACTGGGTGCTGAGAAATAGTGGAAAGAGAGAGAGAGCTGCAGACTGGGTGCTGAGAAGTAGTGGAAAGAGAGAGAGAGAGCTGCAGACTGGGTGCTGAGAAGTAGTGGAGAGAGAGAGAGAGAGAGAGCTGCAGACTGGGTGCTGAGAAGTAGTGGAGAGAGAGAGAGAGAGCTGCAGACTGGGTGCTGAAAAGTAGTGGAGAGAGAGAGAGAGAGCTGCAGACTGGGTGCTGAGAAGTAGTGGAGAGAGAGAGAGAGAGAGCTGCAGACTGTGTGCTGAGAAGTAGTGGAGAGAGAGAGAGAGCTGCAGACTGGGTGCTGAGAAGTAGTGGAGAGAGAGAGAGAGAGAGCTGCAGACTGGGTGCTGAGAAGTAGTGGAGAGAGAGAGCGAGCTGCAGACTGGGTGCTGAGAAGTAGTGGAGAGAGAGAGAGAGAGCTGCAGACTGGGTGCTGAGAAGTAGTGGAGAGAGAGAGCTGCAGACTGGGTGCTGAAAAGTAGTGGAGAGAGAGAGAGCTGCAGACTGGGTGCTGAGAAGTAGTGGAGAGAGAGAGAGAGAGAGAGAGCTGCAGACTGGGTGCTGAGAAGTAGTGGAAAGAGAGAGAGAGAGCTGCAGACTGGGTGCTGAGAAGTAGTGGAGAGAGAGAGAGACAGCTGCAGACTGGGTGCTGAGAAGTAGTGGAGAGAGAGAGAGAGAGCTGCAGACTGGGTGCTGAGAAGTAGTGGAGAGAGAGAGCTGCAGACTGGGTGCTGAGAAGTAGTGGAGAGAGAGAGCTGCAGACTGGATGCTGAGAAGTAGTGGAGAGAGAGAGCTGCAGACTGGGTGCTGAGAAGTAGTGGAGAGAGAGAGCTGCAGACTGGATGCTGAGAAGTAGTGGAGAGAGAGCTGCAGACTGGATGCTGAGAAGTAGTGGAGAGAGAGAGCTGCAGACTGGATGCTGAGAAGTAGTGGAGAGAGAGAGAGCTGCAGACTGGGTGCTAAGAAGTAGTGGAGAGAGAGCTGAAGATGGGTGCTGAGAAGTAGTGGAGAGAGAGAGAGAGCTGCAGACTGGGTGCTGAGAAGTAGTGGAGAGAGAGAGAGAGAGAGAGAGATGCAGACTGCGTGCTGAGAAGTAGTGGAGAGAGAGAGCTGCAGACTGGATGCTGAGAAGTAGTGGAGAGAGAGAGAGCTTCAGACTGGGTGCTGAGAAGTAGTGGAAAGAGAGAGAGCTGCAGACTGGGTGCTGAGAAGTAGTGGAGAGAGAGAGAGCTGCAGACTGGGTGCTGAGAAGTAGTGGAGAGAGAGAGAGAGAGAGCTGCAGACTGGGTGCTGAGAAGTAGTGGAAAGAGAGCTGCAGACTGGGTGCTGAGAAGTTATGGAGAGAGAGAGAGAGAGAGCTGCAGACTGGATTCTGAGAAGTAGTGGAGAGAGAGAGCTGCAGACTGGGTGCTGAGAAGTTGTGGAGAGAGAGAGCTGCAAACTGGCTGCTGAAAAGTAATGGAGAAAGAGAGCTGCAGACTGGTTTCTGAGAACTAGTGGAAAGAGAGCTGTAGACTGGGTGCTGAGAAGTAGTGGAGAGAGAGAGAGAGCTACAGTCAGGGTGCTGAGAAGTAGTAGAGACAGAGATCTGTAGACTGGGTGCTGAGAATTAATGAAGAGAGCTGCAGACTGGGTGCTGAGAAGTAGTGGAGAGAGAGCTGCAGACTGGGTGTTGAGAAGTTATGGAGAGAGAGAGAGAGAGCTGCAGACTGGGTGCTGAGAGAGCTGCAAATGGGGTGCTGAGAAGTAGTGGAGAGAGAGCTGCAGATTGAGTGCTGAAAAGTAATGCAGAGAGCGAGAGCTGCAGACTGGGTGCTGAGAAGTAGTGGAGAGAGAGCTGAAGTCAAGGTGCTGAGAAGTAGTGGAGAGAGAGAGAGCTGCAGACTGGGTGCTGAGAAGTAGTGGAGAGAGAGCTGAAGATGGGTGCTGAGAAGTAGTGGAGAGAGAGAGAGAGAGAGCTGCAGACTGGGTGCTGAGAAGTAGTGGAGAGAGAGAGAGAGAGAGAGCTGCAGACTGGGTGCTGAGAAGTAATGAGAGAGAGCTGAAGATGGGTGCTGAGAAGTAATGAGAGAGAGCTGAAGATGGGTGCTGAGAAGTAGTGGAGAGAGAGAGAGCTGCAGACTGGGTGCTGAGAAGTAGTGGAGAGAGAGAGAGCTGCAGACTGGGTGCTAAGAAGTAGTGGAGAGAGAGAGAGCTGCAGACTGGGTGCTGAGAAGTAATGAGAGAGAGCTGAAGATGGGAGCTGAGAAGTAGTGGAGAGAGAGAGCTGAAGATGGGTGCTGAGAAGTAGTGGAGAGAGAGAGAGCTGCAGACTGGGTGCTGAGAAGTAGTGGAGAGAGAGAGAGAGAGCTGCAGACTGGGTGCTGAGAAGTAGTGGAGAGAGAGATGAGAGAGTAGAGAGAGAGAGCTGCAGACTGGGTGCTGAGAAGTAGTGAGAGAGAGCTGAAGATGGGTGCTGAGAAGTAGTGAGAGAGAGAGAGAGCTGCAGACTGGGTGCTGAGAAGTAGTGGAGAGAGAGAGAGGAGAGAGCTGCAGACTGGGTGCTGAGAAGTAGTGGAGAGAGAGCTGAAGATGGGTGCTGAGAAGTAGTGGAGAGAGAGAGAGCTGCAGACTGGGTGCTGAGAAGTAGTGGAGAGAGAGAGCTGCAGACTGGATACTGAGACGTAGTGGAGAGAGAGAGCTGCAGACTGGATGCTGAGAAGTAATGGAGAAAGCGAGAGCTGCAGACTGAGTGCTGAAAAGTAGTGGAGAGAGAGCTGCAGACTGGGTGCTGAGAAGTAATGGAGAAAGCGAGAGCTGCAGACTGAGTGCTGAAAAGTAGTGGAGAGAGAGAGAGAGAGAGAACTGCAGACTGGGTGTTAACAAGCAATGGAGAGAGAGAGCTGCGGACTGGGTGTTAACAAGTAATTTAGAAAGAGAGCTGCAGACTGGGTGCAGAAAAGTAATGGAGAAAGAGAGCTGCAGACTGGGTGCTGAGAAGTAATGGAGAAAGAGAGAGCTGTGGACTGGCCGCTAAGAAGTAATGGAGAGATCTGCAGATTGGGTGCTGAGAAATAATGGAGAGAGAGCTGGAGACTGGGTGCTGAGAAGTAATGAGAGAGAGCAAGAGAGCTGCAGACTGAGTGCTGAGAAGTAATGAGAGAGAGCTGCAGACTGGCTGCTGAGAAGTAATGAGAGAGAGCGAGAGAGCTGCAGACTGAGTGCTGAGACGTAATGAGAGAGAGCTGCAGACTGGCTGCTGAGAAGTAATGAGAGAGAGCTGCAGACTGGCTGCTGAGAAGTAATGAGAGAGAGAGAGCTGCCGACTGGGTGCTGAGAAGTAATGAGAAAGAGAGAGAGAGCGCTGCAGACTGAGTGCTAAGAAGTAATAGAGAGAGAGAGAGAGAGAGAGAGCTGCAGACTGAGTGCTAAGAAGTAATGAGAGAGAGATAACAGGAGAAATCCGGTAGAGATATAGAGGTGTAGGAATATAATATAATATGGGGACAATGGCTATTAGAGGTGTTAAAACTGTATCAGGTTATGAGGTATCTGAGGTAGTAGATAACAGGGGTGGCTACTGGGTATATGGGGGTACAGGATACATGATATAGCGGTGGGGTGGCAGTGGACCAGAAAATATATATATATTGGGGCACATGAAGATCCTGAGCTGAGATGGGGTGTTCACCCTGGGAACCCAGTACAATTAATGGGACCAGGAGTGAAGAGGTGAGACCTGGAAGGTTGAGGAGTATAAAATCTGCATGGCAAAAGAAAAAATGTTAGTAATAAAAAAAAAAAAAAGCCAATCTGGTGGCGCCCCCTGCTGGATGCAGCCCTAGGCACTGGCCCTCCGGTGCCTAATTGAAAATACGGTCCTTATTGTAGAACCTGAAAACAGCTGCTCAGATCTCGGCTTCCCAGACCTTCTACATGTAGTAGCGGAATAGTGGGATTTCTGGCTGTATAAGCATTTGAGGGATCTCACATGGAGGGCTGTGTAGCTGAGAGCAGGGCTGCAAGGACAGGACAAGTTTGGTTTGAGTAGCTGTTTGTGGACATGTGACATAGTAGAATCTTTGGGATGTTCAGCAGAGTTGTGTGTGACATCTGTAGCCATAGAATAAGGTGTGACTGAGCTGTGTGGATCCATGACTGTATGACTGCAGCAAGGAATGAAAGCGTGAATGTGACGGTGAAGTAAAACATTTACAATCTTTTAATGTTTTATATCATCTGTTTTGTGTTTATTTTTATTATAATGTGCAGTGATGATATTCATATTGGTGCCAAAATTTTTTTTTATTGGGTTCAAAGAAACTAATGTGATGGAAACGTATCCTGGGGGCCCTTCATGTGTCCAGGCCTATAACGTCAGATTTGTTTGTTTCTATGTTTGTATTGTTACATGTTGATTGTTTAGGTGACTCCAGGATTCTGCCCACAGTCCGACTGGAAGGGGTGCTCTTAGATTACCTAGAGGAAAGGGTGGACGTTACATCCCTTAACCCCCTCAGCCCCCGTGGCTTAAACTCCCTTAATGACCAGGCCACTTTTTACAATTCCGCACTACACTACTTTCACCGTTTATTGCTCCGTCATACAACTTACCACCCAAATGAATTTTACCTCCTTTTCTTCTCACTAATAGAGCTTTCATTTGGTGGTATTTCATTGCTGCTGACATTTTTACTTTTTTTGCTATTAATCAAAAATTACCGAAATTTTTGCAAAAAAATGACATTTTTCACTTTCTGTTGTAAAATTTTTCAAAAAAAACTACATTTCTATATAAATTTTCTCTAAATTTATTGTTCTACATGTCTTTGATAAAAAAAGTCCAATAAGTGTATATTTATTGGTTTGGGTAAAAGTTATAGCGTTTACAAACTATGGTGCAAAAAAGTGAATTTCGGCATTTTGAAGCAGCTCTGACTTTCTGAGCCCCTGTCATGTTTCTTCAGGTGCTAGAATGTCAGGAAAGTATAAATACCCCCCAAATGACACCATTTTAGAAAGAAGACACCCCAAAGTATTCGCAGAGGGGCTTGGTGAGTTCATGTATCATTTCATTTTTTTTCACAAGTTAGCGGAAAATGACACTTTCTGAGAAAAAAAAAAAAAAAAAGGTTCAATTTCTGATAACTTCTGGCAAAAATAAAAAAAAATCTCAGACGGACTCACTATGCCCCTCAGTGAATACCTTGGGGTGTCTACTTTCCGAAATGGGGTCATTTGTGGGGTGTGTTTACTGTTCTGGCATTTTGGGCGGGCTAAATTGTGAGTCGCCATGTAAACCTAAAGGTACTCGTTGGATTTGGGCCTTTGTGCACTCCAGGCTGCAAAAAGTGGCACTTATGTGGTATCTCCGTACTCAGGAGAAGTAGGCAATGTGTTTTGGGGTGTATTTTTACATATACCCATGTTGGGTGAGAGAAATATCTCTGTAAATTGTCAACTTTGTATAAAAATGTTTAAAAGTTGTCGCTTACAGAGATATTTTTCACACAAAGTATGGGTATATATAAAAATACACCCCAAAACACATTGCCCTACTTCTCCTGAGTACGGCGATACCACATGTGTGACACTTTTTTGCAGCCTGGGTGCGCAAAGGGGCCCTAAAACCAAAGAGTACCTTTAGGATTTCACAGGGCATTTTTACGCATTTGGATTCCAGACTTCTTCTCACGCTTTAGGGGCCCCTAAAATGCCAGGGCAGTATAAATACCCCACATGTGACCCCATTTTGGAAAAAAGACACCCCAAGGTATTCTGTGAGGGGTATGTTGAGTTCATGTAAAATTTTATTTTTTGTCACAAGTTAGTGGAATATGAGACTTTGTAAAAAACAAAATTAAAAAAAAAAAAAAAAACATTTTCCGCTGACTTGTGCCAAAAAATAAAAATTCTGTGGACTCACCATGCCCCTCACGGAATACCTTGGGGTGTCTTCTTTCCAAAATGGGGTCACATGTGGGGCATTTATACTCACCTGGCATTTTAGGGGCCCCTAAAGCGTGAGAAGAAAAATGCATAAAAATGTCCTGTGAAATCCTAAAGGTACTCATTGGTTTAGGGCTCTTGCGCATTTGGCTGCAAAAGTGTCACTCATGGTATCCTCAGTACTCAGGAGAAGTAGGCAATGTTTTAGGTGTATTTTACATATACCCATACTGTGTGTGAGAAATATCGCTGTAAACGACAACTTTTACATTTTTTATTCAAAGTTGTCAATATACAGAGATATTTCTCTCACCCAGCATGGGTATATGTAAAAATACACCTCAAAACACATCGCCCTACTTCTCCTGAGTACGGCGATACCACATGTGTGACACTTTTTGCAGGCAAGATGCGCAAAGGGCCCAAATTCCAATGAGTACCTTTAGGAGGGCATTTTTACGCATTTTTCTTCTCACGCTTTAGGGCCCCTAAAATGCCAGGGCAGTATAATACCTCACATGTGACCCCATTTTTGAAAGAAGACACCCTAAGGTATTCCATGAGGGGCATGGCGAGTTCATAGAATATTTTTTTTTGGCACAAGTTAGTGGAAATTGATTTTTATTGTTTTTCTCACAAAGTCTCCCTTTCCGCTAACTTTTGACAAAAAGTTTAATTTTTCATGAACTCATTATGCCCTCAGCGAATACCTTGGGGTGTCTTCTTTCCAAAATGGGGTCACATGTGGGGTATTTATACTGCCCTGGCATTTTAGGGCCCTAAAGCGTGAGAAGAAAAATGCGCAAAAATACCCTTCTAAAAGGTACTCGTTGAATTTGGGCCTCTTTGCGATCTTGGCTGCAAAAAGTGTCACACATGTGGTATCGCCGTACTCAGGAGAAGTAGGGCGATGTGTTTTGGGTGTATTTTTACATATACCCATGCTGGGTGAGAGAAATATCTCTGTATATTGACAACTTTGAATAAAAAATGTAAAAAGTTGTCGCTTACAGCGATATTTCTCACACCCAGTATGGGTATATGTAAAAATACACCCTAAAACACATTGCCCTACTTCTCCTGAGTACGGCGATACCACATGAGTGACACTTTTTGCAGCCAAGATGCGCAAAGGGGCCCTAAAACCAATGAGTACCTTTAGGATTTCACAGGCCATTTTTACGCATTTGGATTCTCACGCTTTAGGACCCCTAAAATGCCAGGGCAGTATAAATACCCCACAAGTGACCCCATTGTGGAAAGAAGACACCCCAAGGTAGGTAATCCATGAGGGGCATGGCGAGTTCACAGAAAAAAAAAATTTGGCACAAGTTAGCGGAAATTGTTTTTTTTTTTTTTTTTTTTTACAAAGTCTCATATTCCACTAACTTGTGACAAAAAATAAAGTTTTGCATGAACTCGCCATACCCCTCACGGAATACCTTGGGGTGTCTTCTTTCTAAAATGGGGTCACATGTGAGGTGTTTGTACTGCCCTGGCATTTGAGGGTCTCCGCAGTCATTACACGTATGGCCAGCATTAGGAGTTTCTGCGATTCTCCGTATATTGAGCAGACGGGTAATGAGATTTTTTTTTCCGTTCGGCCTCTGCGCTGAAAAAAAAAAAAAAATGAACGGCACTGATTTCTCCATTCGCATCGATCATCGTGGATGAAAAAATCTCTGCCAAAATCAGTGACTGCGGTGCGGTGGGCTGGGCGCTAACTAACTGGTGGTGATAGGGGACCCTTATGCCCCATTCACACGTCCGCAATTCTGTTTGCGGAACGGAATTGCGGACCCATTCATTTCTATGGGGACAGACTTTGTCCCGCTCGGATCCGGAATTACGGATCCGCGCTCCGAGTCTGCACTTTCGTTCATAAAAATATAGAACATGTCCTATTCTTGTCCGCAATTGCGGACAAGAAAAAGCATTTTCTATATAGTTCTGGCAATGTGCGGATCTGCAAAATGCGGAAAGCACATTGCCGGTGTCCGTGTTTTGAGGATCCGCGGATCGGATCCGCGGATCCGTGAATCCACGAATCCGTGAATCCACGGATCCGCAAAACACATATGGACGTCTGAATGGAGCCTTACAAGGGGTGTGATCAATGACAGGGGGTGATCAGGGGTTAATAGGTGAGGGGGTGGGGGGTTAGTGTAGTGTTTGGTGCAACTTTTACTGTAGTTACCTGGTCCTCTGGTGGTCGATCCCAGAAAATGGGACCACCAGAGGACCAGGTAGCAGCTATATCAGACGCTGTTCATAAAACAGCGTCTGATATAGCTGTTTGATGCGATTTATATCGCATCTACAGCCTGCCAGCGATTGATCATCGCTGGCAGGCTGTAGTCCAACTCTCGAGACGCGCTTCACTGTGAACGCGCGCGCGTTCACAGGAACTCTCGCGTCTCGCGAGATGACGCCCCGGCGCGTCCAAACAGAAGATCCCGGCCGCCCGCAGGACGCAATCCTGCGTACGGCGGTCGGGGACTGGTTAATTACAAGACACATGAAAAAAGAGAAGTCCTTTGTGAATTACTTGAAAAGAAAAGAGTTTTTTATGTGTTTTTTGTGTATTTCCTTTATGGCAAAAAGACAATTCAACATCAAGGAAAGTTGGGTACATCTGCAAATCAAAATACCAAAGGGTATGAAGCGCATTGGAAACTAAAATATATCATTGGATAGGCTATATTAAATAGATTCCCAAGTCAATGTGATATTTATCGTATTGAGTTTTATTACTGACAACCAAAGGCTTATGAATAAACTGATATTATGAGTTAAGACGTTTACATTGAAGAAGATAACAATGAAGGAAGACATATTCCAACAAATGGATGTTTTTTGGTTTTACTCCACAACGTGTAATAGACGAGTAATAGAACGAAAGAGACCTGTGATATTGGTGCCGTGTTATCTGGTGCTAAAAGTCATGGAAAGTTATTGAGACATATTGATTACTATTCAGTGTGTCGAGAACGAAGACGAGGCACCATGAAGTGTAAATCGCTAAATCTATACGTTTGTTTTTGTTTAAAGTATTATTACCAAGTGAACAAATAATTGAGTTTTAATACAAGGATAATTAGATGAGGTTAAGTGTTTTTTGCTTTGGCAGAGCACCCCTATGTTTCCATTGGGAAATGTTATTTAATTGCAGTGTTGGACTGACAAAAGTTATAAGGACTTTTGTTTGTTTACATGCAGGGGTGGAGGGAAGTAAAGGAAGTGTTAAAGAGGCTCTGTCACCAGGATCAACCCTATTTAACCAGACTTACTGCCTGGTAGGGCTAATCATGTCGGTTAAAATGATACCTTTCTTTTGTCTGTACAATAAACGGCTGCAGAGAAATCTGGGTTTTTATTCATATGCAAATCAGAAGTTGTAGAAGGTGAGCCTGAATCCCTCGAGCACTGCTCTGTAACACCCCCTGTGCTCTGCACACTCCCCTCCCCTTGATTGACAGGACTAGACATGCTGAGAGCGGAGCTCTGTCCTAGTGTGTACATATCATACACAGATCTCAGTGTGGTGAAGCTATAGTACATAGTGTATATGATATGTAGATAAGCTTTCTGAGCAGATCTCAGTGGGGTGAAGCTATAGTACATAGTGTATATGATATGTAGATGAGCTTTCTGAGCAGATCTCAGTGTGGTGAAGCTAAAGTACATAGAGTATATGATATGTAGATGAGCTTTCTGAGCAGACCTCAGTGTGGTGATGCTATAGTACATAGTGTATATGATATGTAGAGGAGCTTTCTGAGCAGATCTCAGTGTGGTGAAGCTATAGTACATAGAGGATATGATATGTAGATGAGCTTTCTGAGCAGATGTCGGTGTGGTGAAGCTATAGTACATAGAGTATATGATATGTAGATGAGCTTTCTGAGCAGGTCTCAGTGTGGTGAAGCTATAGTACATAGTGTATATGATATGTAGAGGAGCTTTCTGAGCAGATCTCAGTGTGGTGAAGCTATAGTACATAGAGTATATGATATGGAGATGAGCTTTCTGAGCAGATCTCGGTGTGGTGAAGCTATAGTACATACAGTATATGATATGTAGATTAGCTTTCTGAGCAGATCTCAGTGTGGTGAAGATATAGTACATAGTGTATATGATATGGAGATGAGCTTTCTGAGCAGATCTCAGTGTGGTGAAGCTATAGTACATAGTGTATATGATATGTAGATGAGCTTTCTGAGCAGATCTCAGTGTGGTGAAGCTATAGTACATAGTGTATATGATATGTAGATGAGCTTTCTGAGCAGGTCTCAGTGTGGTGAAGCTATAGTACATAGTGTATATGATATGTAGATGAGCTTTCTGAGCAGATCTCAGTGTGGTGAAGCTATAGTACAGAGAGTATATAATATGTAGATTAGCTTTCTGAGCAGATCTCAGTGTGGTGAAGCTATAGTACATGGTGTATATGATATGTAGAGGAGCTTTCTGAGCAGATCTCAGTGTGGTGAAGCTATAGTACATAGAGGATATGATATGTAGAGGAGCTTTCTGAGCAGATCTCAGTGTGGTGAAGCTATAGTACATAGAGGATATGATATGTAGAGGAGCTTTCTGAGCAGATCTCGGTGTAGTGAAGCTATAGTACATCGTGTATATGATATGTAGATTATCTTTCTGAGCAGATCTCAGTGTGGTGAAGCTATAGTACATAGAGTATATGATATGGAGATGAGCTTTCTGAGCAGATCTCATTATGGTGAAGCTATAGTACATAGTGTATATGATATGTAGATGAGCTTTCTGAGCAGATCTCAGTAGGGTAAAGCTATAGTACATAGTGTATATGATATGTAAATGAGCTTTCTGAGCAGATATCAGTGTGGTGAAGCTATAGTACATAGTGTATATGATATGTAGATAAGCTTTCTGAGCAGATCTCAGTGGGGTGAAGCTATAGTACATAGTGTATATGATATGTAGATGAGCTTTCTGAGTAGATCTCAGTGTGGTGAAGCTAAAGTACATAGAGTATATGATATGTAGATGAGCTTTCTGAGCAGGTCTCAGTGTGGTGAAGCTATAGTACATAGTGTATATGATATGTAGAGGAGCTTTCTGAGCAGATCTCAGTGTGGTGAAGCTATAGTACATAGAGTATATGATATGGAGATGAGCTTTCTGAGCAGATCTCGGTGTGGTGAAGCTATAGTACATACAGTATATGATATGTAGATGAGCTTTCTGAGCAGATCTCAGTGTGGTGAAGCTATAGTACATAGTGTATATGATATGTAGATGAGCTTTCTGAGCAGGTCTCAGTGTGGTGAAGCTATAGTACATAGTGTATATGATATGTAGATGAGCTTTCTGAGCAGATCTCAGTGTGGTGAAGCTATAGTACATAGAGTATATGATATGTAGATGAGCTTTCTGAGCAGATCTCAGTGTGGTGAAGCTATAGTACATAGTGTATATGATATGTAGATGAGCTTTCTGAGTAGATCTCAGTGTGGTGAAGCTAAAGTACATAGAGTATATGATATGTAGAGGAGCTTTCTGAGCAGGTCTCAGTGTGGTGAAGCTATAGTACATAGTGTATATGATATGTAGATGAGCTTTCTGAGCAGATCTCAGTGTGGTGAAGCTATAGTACATAGAGTATATGATATGTAGATGAGCTTTCTGAGCAGATCTCAGTGTGGTAAAGCTATAGTACATAGAGGATATGGTATGGAGATGAGCTTTCTGAGCAGGTCTCAGTGTGGTGAAGCTATAGTACATAGTGTATATGATATGTAGAGGAGCTTTCTGAGCAGATATCAGTGTGGTAAAGCTATAGTACATAGTATATATGATATGTGGATGAGCTTTCTGAGCAGATCTCAGTGTGGTGAAGCTATAGTACATAGTGTATATGATATGTAGAGGAGCTTTCTGAGCAGATATCAGTGGGTAAAGCTATAGTACATAGTATATATGATATGTGGATGAGCTTTCTGAGCAGATCTCAGTGTGGTGAAGCTATAGTACATAGTGTATATGGTATGTAGATGAGCTTTCTGAGCAGATCTCAGTGTGGTGAAGCTATAGTACATAGAGTATATGATATGTAGATGAGCTTTCTGAGCAGATCTCAGTGTGGGGAAGCTATAGTACATAGAGTATATGATATGTAGATGAGCTCTCTGAGCAGATCTCAGTGTGGTGAAGCTATAGTACAAAGAGTATATGATATGTAGAGGAGCTTTCTGAGCAGATCTCAGTGTGGTGAAGCTATAGTACATAGAGGATATGATATGTAGATGTGCTTTCTGAGCAGATCTCAGTGTGGTGAAGCTATAGTACATAGAGTATATGATATGGAGATGAGCTTTCTGAGTAGATCTCAGTGTGGTGAAGCTATAGTACATAGAGTATATGATATGGAGATGAGCTTTCTGAGCAGATCTCAGTGTGGTGAAACTACAGTACATAGAGTATATGATATGGAGATGAGCTTTCTGAGCAGAACTCAGTGTGGTGAAGCTATAGTACATAGTGTATATGATATGTAGATGAGCTTTCTGAGCAGATGTCAGTGTGGTGATGCTATAGTACATAGTGTATATGATATGTAGAGGAGCTTTCTGAGCAGATGTCAGTGTGGTAGAGCTATAGTACATAGAGTATATGATATGGAGATGAGCTTTCTGAGCAGATCTCGGTGTGGTGAAGCTATAGTACATACAGTATATGATATGTAGATGAGCTTTCTGAGCAGATCTCAGTGTGGTGAAGATATAGTACATAGTGTATATGATATGTAGGTGAGCTTTCTGAGCAGATCTCAGTGTGGTGAAGCTATAGTACATAATGTGTATGATATGGAGATGAGCTTTCTGAGCAGATCTCGGTGTGGTGAAGCTATAGTACATACAGTATATGATATGTAGATGAGCTTTCTGAGCAGATCTCAGTGTGGTGAAGCTATAGTACATAGTGTATATGATATGTAGATGAGCTTTCTGAGCAGGTCTCAGTGTGGTGAAGCTATAGTACATAGTGTATATGATATGTAGATGAGCTTTCTGAGCAGATCTCAGTGTGGTGAAGCTATAGTACATAGTGTATATGATATGTAGATGAGCTTTCTGAGCAGATCTCAGTGTGGTGAAGCTATAGTACATAGTGTATATGATATGTAGATGAGCTTTCTGAGTAGATCTCAGTGTGGTGAAGCTATAGTACATAGAGTATATGATATGTAGAGGAGCTTTCTGAGCAGGTCTCAGTGTGGTGAAGCTATAGTACATAGAGTATATGGTATGGAGATGAGCTTTCTGAGCAGGTCTCAGTGTGGTAAAGCTATAGTACATAGAGTATATGATATGTAGATGAGCTTTCTGAGCAGATCTCAGTGTGGTAAAGCTATAGTACATAGAGGATATGGTATGGAGATGAGCTTTCTGAGCAGGTCTCAGTGTGGTGAAGCTATAGTACATAGTGTATATGATATGTAGAGGAGCTTTCTGAGCAGATATCAGTGGGTAAAGCTATAGTACATAGTATATATGATATGTGGATGAGCTTTCTGAGCAGATCTCAGTGTGGTGAAGCTATAGTACACAGTGTATATGATATGTAGAGGAGCTTTCTGAGCAGATATCAGTGGGTAAAGCTATAGTACATAGTATATATGATATGTGGATGAGCTTTCTGAGCAGATCTCAGTGTGGTGAAGCTATAGTACATAGTGTATATGATATGTAGAGGAGCTTTCTGAGCAGATCTCAGTGTGGTGAAGCTATAGTACATAGAGTATATGATATGTAGATGAGCTTTCTGAGCAGATCTCAGTGTGGTGAAGCTATAGTACATAGAGTATATGATATGTAGATGAGCTCTCTGAGCAGATCTCAGTGTGGTGAAGCTATAGTACAAAGAGTATATGATATGTAGAGGAGCTTTCTGAGCAGATCTCAGTGTGGTGAAGCTATAGTACATAGAGGATATGATATGTAGATGTGCTTTCTGAGCAGATCTCAGTGTGGTGAAGCTATATTACATAGTGTATATGATATGGAGATGAGCTTTCTGAGCAGATCTCAGTGTGGTGAAGCTATAGTACATAGAGTATATGATATGGAGATGAGCTTTCTGAGCAGATCTCAGTGTGGTGAAGCTACAGTACATAGAGTATATGATATGGAGATGAGCTTTCTGAGCAGATCTCAGTGTGGTGAAGCTATAGTACATAGTGTATATGATATGTAGATGAGCTTTCTGAGCAGATGTCAGTGTGGTGATGCTATAGTACATAGTGTATATGATATGTAGAGGAGCTTTCTGAGCAGATGTCAGTGTGGTAGAGCTATAGTACATAGAGAATATGATATGTAGATGAGCTTTCTGAGCAGATATCAGTGTGGTGAAGCTATAGTACATAGAGTATATGATATGTAGATGAGCTTTCTGAGCAGATCTCAGTGTGGTGAAGATATAGTACATAGTGTATATGATATGTAGATGAGCTTTCTGAGCAGATCTCAGTGTGGTGAAGCTATAGTACATAATGTATATGATATGGAGATGAGCTTTCTGAGCAGATCTCAGTGTGGTGAAGCTATAGTACATAGAGTATATGATATGTAGATGAGCTTTCTGAGCAGATCTCAGTGTGGTGAAGCTATAGTACATAGTGTATATGATATGTAGATGAGCTTTCTGAGCAGATCTCAGTGTGGTGAAGCTATAGTACATAGTGTATATGATATGTAGATGAGCTTTCTGAGCAGATCTCAGTGTGGTGAAGCTATAGTACATAGAGTATATGATATGTAGATGAGCTTTCTGAGCAGGTCTCAGTGTGGTGAAGCTATAGTACATAGTGTATATGATATGTAGATGAGCTTTCTGAGCAGATCTCAGTGTGGTGAAGCTATAGTACATAGTGTATATGATATGTAGATGAGCTTTCTGAGTAGATCTCAGTGTGGTGAAGCTAAAGTACATAGAGTATATGATATGTAGATGAGCTTTCTGAGCAGATCTCAGTGTGGTGAAGCTATAGTACATAGTGTATATGATATGTAGATGAGCTTTCTGAGCAGATCTCAGTGTGGTGAAGCTATAGTACATAGAGTATATGATATGTAGATGAGCTTTCTGAGCAGATCTCAGTGTGGTAAAGCTATAGTACATAGAGGATATGGTATGGAGATGAGCTTTCTGAGCAGGTCTCAGTGTGGTGAAGCTATAGTACATAGTGTATATGATATGTAGAGGAGCTTTCTGAGCAGATATCAGTGGGTAAAGCTATAGTACATAGTATATATGATATGTGGATGAGCTTTCTGAGCAGATCTCAGTGTGGTGAAGCTATAGTACACAGTGTATATGATATGTAGAGGAGCTTTCTGAGCAGATATCAGTGGGTAAAGCTATAGTACATAGTATATATGATATGTGGATGAGCTTTCTGAGCAGATCTCAGTGTGGTGAAGCTATAGTACATAGAGTATATGATATGTAGATGAGCTTTCTGAGCAGATCTCAGTGTGGTAAAGCTATAGTACATAGTGTATATGGTATGTAGATGAGCTTTCTGAGCAGATCTCAGTGTGGTGAAGCTATAGTACATAGAGTATATGATATGTAGATGAGCTTTCTGAGCAGATCTCAGTGTGGTGAAGCTATAGTACATAGTGTATATGATATGTAGATGAGCTCTCTGAGCAGATCTCAGTGTGGTGAAGCTATAGTACATAGAGTATATGATATGTAGATGAGCTTTCTGAGCAGATCTCAGTGTGGTGAAGCTATAGTACATAGAGGATATGATATGTAGATGTGCTTTCTGAGCAGATCTCTGTGTGGTAAAGCTATAGTACATAGAGTATATGATATGGAGATGAGCTTTCTGAGCAGATCTCAGTGTGGTGAAGCTATAGTACATAGAGTATATGATATGGAGATGAGCTTTCTGAGCAGATCTCAGTGTGGTGAAGCTACAGTACATAGAGTATATGATATGGAGATGAGCTTTCTGAGCAGATCTCAGTGTGGTGAAGCTATAGTACATAGTGTATATGATATGTAGATGAGCTTTCTGAGCAGATGTCAGTGTGGTGATGCTATAGTACATAGTGTATATGATATGTAGAGGAGCTTTCTGAGCAGATGTCAGTGTGGTAGAGCTATAGTACATAGAGAATATGATATGTAGATGAGCTTTCTGAGCAGATATCAGTGTGGTGAAGCTATAGTACATGGAGTATATGATATGTAGATGAGCTTTCTGAGCAGATCTCAGTGTGGTGATGCTATAGTACATAGTGTATATGATATGTAGATGAGCTTTCTGAGCAGATCTCAGTGTGGTGATGCTATAGTACATAGTGTATATGATATGTAGATGAGCTTTCTGAGCAGATCTCATTGTGGTGAAGCTATAGTACATAGTGTATATGATATGTAGAGGAGCTTTCTGAGCAGATCTCTGTGTGGTAAAGCTATATTACATAGTGTATATGATATGTAGATGAGCTTTCTGAGCAGATCTCAGTGTGGTGAAGCTATAGTACATAGTGTATATGATATGTAGATGAGCTTTCTGAGCAGATCTCAGTGTGGTGAAGCTATAGTACATAGAGTATATGATATGTAGATGAGCTTTATGAGCAGGTCTCAGTGTGGTGAAGCTATAGTACATAGTGTATATGATATGTAGATGAGCTTTCTGAGCAGATCTCAGTGTGGTGAAGCTATAGTACATAGTGTATATGATATGTAGATGAGCTTTCTGAGTAGATCTCAGTGTGGTGAAGCTAAAGTACATAGAGTATATGATATGTAGATGAGCTTTCTGAGCAGGTCTCAGTGTGGTGAAGCTATAGTACATAGAGTATATGATATGTAGATGAGCTTTCTGAGCAGATCTCAGTGTGGTGAAGCTATAGTACATAGTGTATATGATATGTAGATGAGCTTTCTGAGCAGATCTCAGTGTGGTGAAGCTATAGTACATAGAGTATATGATATGTAGAGGAGCTTTCTGAGCAGATCTCAGTATGGTGAAGCTACTATAGTACATAGTGTATATGATATGTAGATGAGCTTTCTGAGCAGATCTCAGTGTGGTGAAGCTATAGTACATAGAGGATATGATATGGAGATGAGCTTTCTGAGCAGATCTCAGTGTGGTGAAGCTATAGTACATAGTGTATATGATATGTAGATGAGCTTTCTGAGCAGATCTCAGTGTGGTGAAGCTATAGTACATAGTGTATATGATATGTAGATGAGCTTTCTGAGCAGATCTCAGTGTGGTGAAGCTATAGTACATAGTGTATATGATATGTAGAGGAGCTTTCTGAGCAGATCTCAGTGTGGTGAAGATATAGTACATAGTGTATATGATATGTAGATGAGCTTTCTGAGCAGATCTCAGTGTGGTGAAGCTATAGTACATAGAGTATATGATATGTAGATGAGCTTTCTGAGCAGATCTCAGTGTGGTAAAGCTATAGTACATAGAGGATATGGTATGGAGATGAGCTTTCTGAGCAGATCTCAGTGTGGTGAAGCTATAGTACATAGTGTATATGATATGTAGAGGAGCTTTCTGAGCAGATATCAGTGGGTAAAGCTATAGTACATAGTATATATGATATGTGGATGAGCTTTCTGAGCAGATCTCAGTGTGGTGAAGCTATAGTACACAGTGTATATGATATGTAGAGGAGCTTTCTGAGCAGATATCAGTGTGGTAAAGCTATAGTACATAGTATATATGATATGTGGATGAGCTTTCTGAGCAGATCTCAGTGTGGTGAAGCTATAGTACATAGTGTATATGATATGTAGATGAGCTTTCTGAGCAGATCTCAGTGTGGTAAAGCTATAGTACATAGTGTATATGATATGTAGATGAGCTTTCTGAGCAGATCTCAGTGTGGTGAAGCTATAGTACATAGAGTATATGATATGTAGATGAGCTTTCTGAGCAGATCTCAGTGTGGTGAAGCTATAGTACATAGAGTATATGATATGTAGATGAGCTTTCTGAGCAGATCTCAGTGTGGTGAAGCTATAGTACATAGAGTATATGATATGTAGAGGAGCTTTCTGAGCAGATCTCAGTGTGGTGAAGCTATAGTACATAGAGTATATGATATGTAGATGAGCTTTCTGAGCAGATCTCAGTGTGGTGAAAGCTATAGTACATAGAGTATATGATATGGAGATGAGCTTTCTGAGCAGATCTCAGTGTGGTGAAGCTACAGTACATAGAGTATATGATATGGAGATGAGCTTTCTGAGCAGATCTCAGTGTGGTGAAGCTATAGTACATAGTGTATATGATATGTAGATGAGCTTTCTGAGCAGATGTCAGTGTGGTGATGCTATAGTACATAGTGTATATGATATGTAGAGGAGCTTTCTGAGCAGATGTCAGTGTGGTAGAAGCTATAGTACATAGAGTATATGATATGTAGATGAGCTTTCTGAGCAGATCTCAGTGTGGTGAAGCTATAGTACATAGAGTATATGATATGTAGATGAGCTTTCTGAGCAGATCTCAGTGTGGTGATGCTATAGTACATAGTGTATATGATATGTAGATGAGCTTTCTGAGCAGATCTCATTGTGGTGAAGCTATAGTACATAGTGTATATGATATGTAGAGGAGCTTTCTGAGCAGATCTCTGTGTGGTAAAGCTATATTACATAGTGTATATGATATGTAGATGAGCTTTCTGAGCAGATCTCAGTGTGGTGAAGCTATAGTACATGGCGTATATGATATGTAGATGAGCTTTCTAAGCAGATCTCAATGTGGTGAAGCTATAGTACATAGAGTATATGATATGTAGATGAGCTTTATGAGCAGATCTCAGTGTGGTGATGCTGTAGTACATAGAGTATATGATATGTAGATTATCTTTCTGAGCAGATCTCATTATGGTGAAGCTATAGTACATAGAGTATATGATATGTACACACTAGGACACTGCTCTGCCCTCAGTGTGTCCAGGCCTGTCAATCATGGTAGGGGGGTTTACAGAGCAGTGCTCCATGGATTGAGCCCCTCCTCCTGATGCTCCAACTTCTAATTTGCATATGAATAAAAATACAGATTTCTCTGCAGCTTTTTATGGTGCAGACAAAAGAAAGATGTGATTTTAATCAGCATGATGAGCCCTACCAGGCAGTACTTCTTGTTTAATATGGTCGATCCTGGTGACAGAGCCTCTTTAAATCCAAATCCACCCCATCAACGACTAATCATGAGTTATCCTGGACTGAGCTTGCCGAACTGAATTTATTTTGCAGTTTCCTCTTCCCTATGTGCAGGCTATATCAGCTGTTTAGCAGAGCCAGGACTGACAAATACAAAAATGCGTGAATGCGTCACAGTCAGTTCACCGGGACGCCGTGTTGCCGTGTAAGCTGGTTCCTGGCGCGCTATTGTGTACTGGCTGCAGATTTGTGTGCATGTGTTTCTAAGGCCATGTGTCGGTGCGGCAGTACAAGTCCTCTTTCCGTGTATGCTGCGGTTTTCTGCAGCTGTGTGTGAACTGCCTCCTGTGACTGTTGCGCCCTGAGTTCTGCCACTGTTCTCCGTGTCCCTTGTATGCCGTGTGTCGGTGCGGCAATGCACATTCTCCACTGTTGTGCGTACTGGCCACGGATACTTGTGGGTTTACAATTGCTGCCATGTTGGCTGGTTGCCGGAGTCGTGTGTGTCTCGGATTGTGTGTCGGTATGGCAGCGCATATTCTCTGTGGTCCATGCATACTGGCAGCGGTGGATTGTAGGGGTGAACGAATTGAGCTTCAGATACAAGATCCAAATCCAAAGTCGAACTTTCTGGGGGCTTTTTTTTTCTGTTGTTTGCTACCCACTTTCCCCACTGAATACATTTTATACATTTATAGGAACCCTAAAATTGTGCAATTACAAAAATAAAATTTCTTATCATTTTTAAGGTATTTGAAAAGGAGGAATGAAGACCTGTCCATAGCTAGTCCTGCTGGCAGCTGAGGGTTTGCTGCAGTTGTATCCAGTCTAGACAATGCTCTGTGAGCTTAGCACAGTGCTTCTCAATTATTTTCTGTCGCGCCCCCCTAGGAAGAAGAAAACATTTTGCTCCCCCCGCGCGACTGTAAATAGTATCATTTCTCTATAAAATTGTTATAAGTACACCAATCTCCCCACAGGTGAGGGCCATTAACCCCCCAATCATGTGCAGGCTCCATTAACCCCCCTCCCCAATCATGTGCAGGCTACATTAATCCCCTCCCCAATCATGTGCAAGCTCCATTAACCCCCTCCCCCCAAATCATGTGCAGGGTCCAGGCTTCCCCCCTCCCCCCAAATCATATGCAGGCTCCATTAACCCCCCTCCCCAATCATGTGCAGGGTCCATTAACCCCCCCCCCTCCCCCCAAATTATGTGCGGGCTCCATTAACCCCCCCTCCCCCCCAAATCATGTGCAGGTTCCATTAACCCCCCTCCCCAATCATGTGCAGGCTACATTAACCCCCTCTCCCCAATCATGTGCAGGCTACATTAACCCCCTCTCCCCAAATCATGTGCAGGCTCTCTCCCCCCACCCAATAGGGTCCAGGGTCCCCCCAGGGCCGGCGCTACCATAGAGGCAAGGGGGGCAATTGCCCCCGGGCCCCGAGTCCTTAGGGGCCCCCGGCGCCGGCCCACCCGCCGCAAACAACTAACCCTACTACTTACTATTTATTTGCAGTCGGCAGCCGCCGGCCGACCACCAGCACAGACTCAGTGAAAGCGCCTGGCCTGTGGCCTGAAAGAGTGAGGAGGGGGCGGGGCCCGCGGCCGCTCTGAGCTCCGCTGCCTGGCCTGCCTGCAGTGGCTGGCGCGTGCGCAGGCTCGAAGCTGCGAAGCTGCCGCACAGGCACGTCTTCACATGACGTTGCCACTGTGCTGAGGGAGCTCCGCCCCCAGAGACTCAGAGAAGAAGGAGCGACGAGCGAAGGCCCAGGAGTCACCAATGCCTGCCTGTCCTTCCCTCAGTTACAGTCTCACAGAACTTAAAGTAACCTTACATGTATTTATATTTGGTATAATAGCTACTGTATAATAGCTAACAAATGGATGGATGGATCCCATGTCTGTCTGCCACTGGTCCATGAGATGGAGTAGTAGAAAGGGGGGGGGGTGTTATGGATCGATTTGCAGCAGCCCACTGGCCCATGGATTGGAGTGGGAGAAATTTGCCTTCGGGGTGGGGGGCCACAGAAGGAGAGATGGGGAGGGGAGGCGGAGATGTGTTGCTGCCATGTGGCACTGGCACATGGAGGGGAGAAATGTGCCATGGGAGCTGGGGGAAAGAGATGTGCTGCTGCCAGCCGACTGGCCCAAGGATTGGAGTGGGAGAAATGTGCCATGGGGGGGGAGGAGTATGCTGCTATGGAGGGGGCGGTAAGAAATAATGTGATGCGAAGGGGGTGATGTAAGAGGTATGTATTTCTGTATGCTGCCATGGGGGAGGGGGGAGAAATAATGTGACGCTAAGGGGGTGATTGATGACGTGACATGGAGGGGGGCCCCTTATTGTTTTTCGCCCCCGGGCCTCATTTCACCTAGAACCGGCCCTGGGTCCCCCCACCTACCCAATACTTACCTCCCTGGAAGCGCTGGATGCAGGCCTCTTCCGGCCTGTGTCCCGCTGTGCACTCTGCTCAGGCGGCGCGATGACGTCATTGCGCCGCCTGAACCGCTCTGATAGGCTGCCGGCACAAGGCCCGCAGCCTATCAGAGGAGCAGGGGAGGGAGACGCCTCTCCCTCCCCTGCCGCACAGCACAGCCATCTGTATCGCTGTCCAGAGGACGGCGATACAGATCACTATGGAGATGAACGCTTCCACAGTGGAGCCGTTCATCTCCTGTCACCTGGAGCCCCCCTTTACGGAGCCTCGCGCCCCACTATTTGAGAAACGCTGGCTTAGCACAACAGCAGCAGCTGCACAAATCGCTCTGCTACAATGTATCAGTCTGGAATCCAGGTCACAGAGCATTGTGCAGACTGGATACAATTGTATCCATAAGGACCATTGCACACGACCTTGCCATACGATATATAAGGTCCGTGAGCGGGCTATATGTCCCGGAGTGGCATTGATCGTGTGCACGGGAGCGCACAGCATCATAGATTACAATGATGCTGTGCACGTTGGGTCTCCTGCGGGACTATTGTCCTGCACTGATAAGATCACATGGGTGCGGGATAGAAGTCCCGTGGACGACCCGACGTGCACAGTATCACAGTAACCTATGATGCTGTACGCTCCCCATACAGTCGCGTGCTAGGGCCCTAACTCAGAGAGCAGGACTAGCTACATGCAGGGTTACTGCTTCTGAATAGAAAAAGGAGTGCTCTCATTAACTGACAGCAAACAGAGATATGGAAATGTTGAAGAATGAAAGCACAACATCCCTGTAGAAGATATCATTTAAAGGGGTTCTGCACTTTGTTTAAACTGATGATCTATCTTCTGGATAGATCATCAGCATCTGATCGGCGGGGGTCCGACACACGGGATCCTCGCCGATCAGCTGGTTGAGAAGGCAGCGGCGCTCAAGGAACGCTGCGGCCTTCTCACTATTTACCGCCAGCCCAGTAACGTCACGACTTGTATCAACTGGCCTGGGTGCGACTAAGCTCTGTTCACTTCAATGGAGCCTAGCCCCGCCCATGCCAGTAATACTAGTCGTGACGTCACTGGGCCAGCGGTAAGTAGTGAGAAGGCTGCGGCTCTCCTGGAGCGCCGCTGCCTTCTCAACCAGCTGATCGGCGGGGGTCCCGGGTGTCGGACCCCCTCGGATCAGATGCTGAAGATCTATCCAAAGGATAGATCATCAGTTTAAACAAAGTGCAGAAACCCTTTAAATACAGAGTCTTTTTTCTCCGTAGTCTCACGGCATGTGCACGGCGTCTGGATGGCAGAGATGATGTTGATGGGAAAATGTGCTATTCCACAGAGGCTTCATTCCAGCAATGAGTGAAGGTCCCAGAGGTCGGACCCCCACCCATCAGAAAAGTGGCAGCGTTTTCTATTACTGAGTAAGGGCGCCTTTACACAAGGCAGATTTTGTGGCAGAAAATTCCGCAACTGAAAATCATTTCCATTTATTTGAATGAGGCAGCAAGCACGTGGATTTCTGCAAGCCCCATTCAGGTGAATGGAACTGATTTTCAGTATAGGCCATTGGGGTAGTATGGCAGTTTAGCACCTCGAGGTGCTGCTCCATCTGACCCCTGGATATAATGTATGACAGAGGTCTATTGGTTTTGTAATTTGATTGACAGGAGAGAGACTGGTGCTGCTGTTGGATTTCGCTTACACAAGGTTGTCTATGCTGATACATTGTAGCAAATACAAAACAACTGAAAGGTGTCATGAAGCAGGATGTGCTCAACCCAAAAATGCAGTTGTGCATCTATATACAGGGAAGCAGATCCTGCACTTGTGGCCCGTTGCTAATGGCGATCCCCAGCAAAAATGCATATGGTGGAGGATGCCCGCAGCAGACCACAAGTACCACAATAGACATCCTACACAAGATGGCAACTGTGTGGACGTGATAAACTCCTATGTAAATGTAGCCTGTTTTCTATACAGTGTTCAAATAATACTGACATAATGAGCCTAAGTACTGACAAATGGTAATGACACACAATGCCCAAATAATAGTTACCCAATATCCAAATAATACTGCCAAACTGGGCCTAGATGCCAAAACTTCTGACATATTGTAGCAAACAATAATATATAGCACCCAAGTAATACAGCTACACAATATGCAAATAATACTGCCATACAGTGATAAAATAACACCACTGTAGTGAGTCTCAATGCCATCTGTGATGGACCGCCTGGTATGCCGACTGGGTACCTCCATCAGAAAACAGCTTCCCCTTCGCTGGAACCCGAATTCCAGTGTCCAAACCTGCCTAATAATTGGACAGGGCCACTATGAGGACAGAACGCTAAACTCCTCAACCATCAGGCAGCACCAATGTTGAAGAGTAAATCAAGAACTGACTTTATTGAAGACTAACTCAATATATATTCAGTTCAAGAAATCTAACAACATAACTCAATCAAACATGAACAGCAGGCAAACAGACATCCCCTCCCCAGTGTCTTAATGAAAGAATAGGGAGAGAGGAGACACATGTGATGGGATTATCTCCTGAGTGTATCATAGGGTGATCTACTCCTCTACCCCGGAGTCGGCTACTCCTAGAGTCCGCTATCACCAACACAATAGCACAAAGGGACAAATAAACTAACACAATCATTGGGAGCCTCAGTGCAGAGTTAACCCTTTTTGTGTTGCGGGATTCACACCCTGCACCTTTAATGGGCAATAGGAAAGATATGGCCTATAACTCCACACATAAATCAGGGTTAATAGTTCCTTGTAATCCCAAGAGGTCTGAGGGGGTCTCGATAGTTCTGGGTCTATAGTCCGTAGGAAGGAGGCTAGCCCTCAGTCTTCTCCAGCAGCCCCAGTGACGGTTCAGTCCGTCACACCATCAAATAGTGTTTATATATTCCCGACATGTAATTATATTATTGTCACCTCTGGAGATAAAGTCATTGTAAAACACATTCTGTAAATAATACTTCCATAGAGGGATTCTTTAATGCGGTGCCCAAACCAGACCTGAGGCCCAAATACTACTGGCACACGGGCAAGAATCATTTCATCCAGCAGAAGTGATAATACAGCGGCCATTGAATGCAGGACATATTACCCAGCACCATACCGCCTAATGGATAGTCACATGACTACTGCGAGATATGTACATCCAGGGAAACATGTCAGTGCTAATAAGGGAGGGGGAGACACATGACCCACATTGCACAATATTCTCATCCCGCTATTAATATGTCATGACCGCTGCGTGTAATGGTTAACATGTTAATTAGCATTTTATCATCCTGACCCTTGAAGAATGTTCTTGTGAGAAGGAGGAACGGAGAACCATTAACTCACAGCCAGTATTTAACCCGACAGTGGTCGTCTAA
The DNA here is from genome assembly GCA_033119425.1 of Bufotes viridis. Lineage (NCBI taxonomy): Eukaryota > Metazoa > Chordata > Amphibia > Anura > Bufonidae > Bufotes > Bufotes viridis. The sequence continues at coordinate 5,374,433 of CM065594.1, forward strand.
TATTCTGGGGACTTTCTGCTCTGGGATATAGATAGATAGATATAACATAGATAGATAGATAGATAGATAGATAGATAGATAGATAGATAGATATGAGATAGATAGATAGATAGATAGATAGATAGGAGATTGATAGATAGATAGATAGATAGATAGATAGATAGATATGAGATAGATAGATATGAGATAGATAGATAGATAGATAGATAGATAGATAGATAGATAGGAGATAGATAGATATGAGATAGATAGATAGATAGATAGATAGATAGATAGATAGATAGGAGATAGATAGATATGAGATAGATAGATAGATAGATAGGAGATAGATAGATAGATAGATAGATATGAGATAGATAGATAGATAGATAGATAGATAGATAGATATAACATAAATAGATAGATAGATGGATAGATATGAGATAGATAGATAGATAGATAGATAGATAGATAGATAGGAGATAGATAGATAGATAGATAGACAAATATAAGATAGATAGATATAACATAGATAGATAGATAGATAGATAGATATGAGCAGGGGTGTAGCTAAATGGGCCCTGGTGCAAGAGTTCAACTTGGGCCCCCAATCCCCCCCCCCCACCCCCTCTCAGTGCTTTATGGCAAGGGGCAGGGTTGCACCTATTTTTTCTGCTGCCTGACGCAAAAATTGAAACGCCCCCCCACATGCCAAATTCCCATTCCCTCCAGTCCTACTATTAAAGGGGTTGTCCTATTTTTACTACTAATGACCAATCCTCAGGATAGGTCATCAATATCAGACCGGCGGGGTTCTCCCGGCACCCCCGCCGATCAGCTTTTTTTAGAGAGCTCTGTTCACCTGCTTGTTGCTGCAATTGCAGTGGTGGCCCGGTAAACAGAGCAGGGAAGGCAGCGCTCATACGAAAAAAAAAAAGTAGACAACCCCTTTAAAGATATACTTGGAAAACATTACATACAGCGCTACAGAACATACAGGAGAATACAGCGCCCCATACCTCATACATCCAGTGATGTCTCCTCTGATGTAGATATTCTCTTTCCTCATCTTCTCCATTCAGTCCAGACCGCTATGATAACTTCTTTCAGCTTCGTCTTGTTTCTGCTGAGTTTAACAAACAGACATCTTACTTTCCTACTTTTCCATCATCCTCACCTTCTCAACACCCCACCCCCAATACTATACTGCAGAAACAGCCCCCCTGAAAATACTGATCCCAAGATACCAAGGAAGAGTCAGCAGGAGGAGGGGTAAGTACTGTACAGCGCTCACAGCGCTCCCCCCCCCCTCTCCTGCAGACTAGTGAGCGCTTCTATAATGGAAGTGCTCACTTGTATTTCCTTTATAAGATGCATTGCAAATATACAACCCTCCGGGCCCCCTGGCTTAGGGGCCTGGTCGCAACTGCGACCCCTATAGTTACGCCAGTGGATATGAGATAGATAGATAGATAGATAATGCAAAAAATAAAGTTAGACCGGCACCTCCAAAAAATGAGAAAAAGATGGTTCAGGTGCAAGCTACCATGGCTGCAATGTAAAAGCAAACAAGGACTACAAGTAGCAGCACACTGATCCAATGGCCAAAGACAGATTCAAACAATAGAAACATGAATAAATGTAAATTGCATCACTGCTGTACTTACTATATAAAAATTTGAAGATCTTTTTTTTTTTTTATCACAATTCATTATTATACTCCAGAGCTGCACTCACTATTCTGCTGGTGCAGTCACTGTGTACATACATTACTTATCCTGTACTGATCCTGAGTTACATCCTGTATTATACTCCAGAGCTGCACTCACTATTCTGCTGGTGCAGTCACTGTGTACATACATTACTTATCCTGTACTGATCCTGAGTTACATCCTGTATTATACTCCAGAGCTGCGCTCACTATTCTGCTGGTGGAGTCACTGTGTACATACATTACTTATCCTGTACTGATCCTGACTTACATCCTGTATTATACTCCAGAGCTGCGCTCACTATTCTGCTGGAGCAGTCACTGTGTGCATACATTACTTATCCTGTACTGATCCTGAGTTACATCCTGTATAATACTCCAGAGCTGCACTCACTATTCTGCTGGTGCAGTCACTGTGTACATACATTACTTATCCTGTACTGATCCTGAGTTACATCCAGTATTATACTCCAGAGCTGCACTCACTATTCTGCTGGTGGAGTCACTGTGTACATCCATTACTTATCCTGTACTGATCCGGAGTTACATCCTGTATTATACTCCAGAGCTGCACTCACTATTCTGCTGGTGCAGTCACTGTGTAAGTACATTACATTACTTATCCTGTACTGATCCTGAGTTACATCCTGTATTATACTCCAGAGCTGCACTCACTATTCTGCTGGTGCAGTCACTGTGTACATACATTACTTATCCTGTACTGATCCTGAGTTACATCCTGTATTATACTCCAGAGCTGCACTCACTATTCTTCTGGTGGAGTCACTGTGTACATACATTACTTATCCTGTACTGATCCTGAGTTACATACTGTATTATACTCCAGAGCTGCACTCACTATTCTGCTGGTGCAGTCACGTGTACATACATTATTTATCCTGTACTGATCCTGAGTTACATCCTGTATTATACTCCAGAGCTGCACTCACTATTCTGCTGGTGGAGTCACTGTGTACATACATTACTTATCCTGTACTGATCCTAAGTTACATCCTGTATTATACTCCAGAGCTGCACTCACTATTCTGCTGATGCAGTCACTGTGTACGTACATTACATTACTTACCCTGTACTGATCCTGAGTTACATCCTGTATTATACTCCAGAGCTGCACTCACTATTCTGCTGGTGCAGTCACTATGTACATACATTACTTATCCTGTACTGATCCTGAGTTACATCCGGTATTATATATACTCCAGAGCTGCACTCACTATTCTGCTGGTGCAGTCACTGTGTACATACATTACTTATCCTGTACTGATCCTGAGTTACATCCTGTATTATACTCCAGAGCTGCACTCACTATTCTGCTGGTGCAGTCACTGTGTACATACATTACTTATCCTGTACTGATCCTGAGTTACATCTTGTATTATACTCCAGAGCTGCACTCACTATTCTGCTGGTGCAGTCACTGTGTATATACATTACTTATCCTGTACTGATCCTGAGTTACATCCTGTATTATACTCCAGAGCTGCACTCACTATTCTGCTGATGCAGTCACTGTGTATATACATTACTTATCCTGTACTGAATTGTTGACATACACAGCTGAGCTCCTGACATGTCGGTACCATGGAGAGCTAAGTGTATGGGGAGGGGTGAGCACTAACGGCTGTACCTTGGTAAAGATGATATTTCTATGTAATTGATTTGTAAGTCTAGTAGAGTGATAGGAAAAAAACAGACCCAACAATCAGGACCTGCATCCCGCTCATCCTGAGTAATTGAATCATTAATCGAAAGGGCTCAAAATAATAGCAGTGAGGAGGTCATTCATTCTGTGGAATAATCATTTCTTCAGTTTATACATTAAGGCTCCATTCACACGTCCGCAATTCTGTTCCGAATTTTGCGGACCCATTCATTCCTATGGGGACACATTATGTCCCGCCCGAATTCCGGACCCTCACTTCCGGGTCTGCACTTCCGCTCCGCAAAAAAATAGAACATGTCCTATTCTTGTCCGCAAGTGCGGACAAGAAAAGGCATTTTCTATAAGGGTGTCGGCAAAGTGCGGTCCGCAAATTGTGGAACGCACATTGCTGGTGTCCGTGTTTTGCGGATCCGCAAAACACTTACGAACGTTTAGCAAAAAATACCGGAGCTGCTGTTTTTTTGAACAGCCTAATGTTCCCCTTTCTTTACTTTCTGTAAAGGGTTAACAGCGGTTGGAGACATTGCGCTATTGATGTATTTTGTAGGATTTCCAGTGCATTTATGGAAAGATAAGTTATTATTAGGATTTATTTGCTTGTTGTTGACCACAGCCGTACGCGGTGTCTGGTGTATCGGGCTCCGCGGTGATCGTACAGGCTCGGCGCCTGTACAGTCATTATGCGTGAACGTGCTGCACCGGGGGCGGTAATAAATGGTTGGACCAACAACAGCAATAACTGGGCACCGTGAACTTTTCTCTGTGAACTTTCGGTGACCCGTGGAGTACGGGCACCGGGGGGCCAGGATCCCCTCGCCCAAGATCCAGAAATGGCGCAGGTTTATTAGGGTTCTGGCCAGGCTCCGCCATTAACCCTTCTTCATGTCACATCAACAAGGAAACACAGAAAAAAATCTCGGCAAACAATTCTACTTTGGTGTTTGCCTTCGTCAGTGCCAACTGAACACGCCCTGCGTCCACCGCCTGAGCCGCGCGCCGGGATTAGGAGGTCAGTCTTAGTTATCAGTAACCATGCACCTCTGCACCTCGTACTGCCTGGAAAAGACCTATGAACAGAATGCCAGTTCTGCAGTAAAGACTGACATTCTGCATCTAAGTCCCTTACCCAACTCATGTATTCTCCTCTGTACTTCCGGATCCATCTGCTGTAATGTAATTAACCCGATTTACCCTTTCATCGTTTCGTTATCAGCCTCTAGAGTCCGTGTGAAATGTTAATTACTGAGTGTAATCAGTACAGTGCTGATACCACAGCCCAGCATTGTGTGCATTAATCTTACCGTCTGGAGCCACAGGTCAGGTCTTCCTAAACTCCCCAGTTTATGAATACAATGCAAGAACAACAGTAAATACTGACACACTGCAGCCAAGAGCACCCTTGCAATTTACTGTAACTATGCACACTGTTCATTGTGCCTAGATCTCATTTTTAGCTATGAAAAAAATGGTTCAACTGCAGTAAAGACTGACACTTCAGAAGATAAGGAGCAGGACTCTATATCTGTCGGTGAATCGGGGTCTGCAGAAAACTGGGGGACCCTGGAATCTGGGGGGGGGGGGGATATTCTAGAAGAAAAGGCTACTGTACAGTGTAAGACACCATGTATTGTGCCAGACACTGGACCACCTTTACAAGGAGGACACTATAATCACCGGCTGCTGACATCGAGAACTGTAATCAAGACCAAGACCCCCACATTGGGGGTGGGGAGAGCACTATCGGGGCATCTACTGGGGGCACTATGGTGACATTGGGGGTGGAGAGAGCACTATGGGGACATTGGGGGTATCTACTGGGGGCACTATGGTGACATTGGGGGTGGAGAGAGCACTATGGTGACATTGGGGGTGGAGAGAGCACTATGGTGACATTGGGGGCGGAGAGAGCACTATTGGTGCATTGGGGGTGGAGAGAGCACTATGGGGGCATTGGGGGTGGAGAGAGCACTATGGTGACATTGGGGGTGGAGAGAGCACTATGGGGGCATTGGGGGTGGAGAGAGCACTATGGGGGCATCTACTGGGGGCACTATGGTGACATTGGGGGTGGAGAGAGCACTATGGGGGCATTGGGGTTATTTACTGGGGCACTATGGTGACATTGGGGGTGGAGAGAGCACTATGGGGGCATTGGGGTTATTTACTGGGGGCACTATGGTGACATTGGGGGTGAAGAGACGCTATGGTGACATTGGGGGTGGAGAGAGCACTATGGGGGCATTGGGGGTGGAAAGAGCACTATGGGGGCATCTACTGGGGGCACTATGGTGACATTGGGAGTGGAGAGAGCACTATGGGTGCATTGGGGGTGGAGAGAGCACTATGGGGGCATTGGGGGTGGAGAGAGCACTATGGTGACATTGGGGGTGGAGAGAGCACTATGGGGGCATTGGGGGTGGAGAGAGCACTATGGGGGCATCTACTGGGGGCACTATGGTGACATTGGGGGTGGAGAGAGCACTATGGGGGCATTGGGGTTATTTACTGGGGGCACTATGGTGACATTGGGGGTGGAGAGAGCACTATGGGGGCATTGGGGTTATTTACTGGGGGCACTATGGTGACATTGGGGGTGAAGAGAGCACTATGGTGACATTGGGGGTGGAGAGAGCACTATGGGGGCATTGGGGGTGGAAAGAGCACTATGGGGGCATCTACTGGGGGCACTATGGTGACATTGGGGTGGAGAGAGCACTATGGGGGCATTGGGGGTGGAGAGAGCACTACGGTGACATTATGGGTGGAGAGAGCACTATGGGGGAATTGGGGGTGGGGAGAGCACTATGGGGGCATTGGGGGTGGAGAGAGCACTATGGGGGCATTGGGGGTGGAGAGAGCACTTTGGGGGGTGGGGAGAGCACTATGGGGACATTGTGGAGGAATAGCCCTATGGGGGCCTCTGCTATGGGGGCTGACACACATAAGGGGGTGGGGGCATATTTTTGGACCGGCAGCACTATGGGGGCATTGGGGGTGGGGAGAGCACTAATGGGGGCATTAGGGGTGGAGAGATCACTATGGGGGCATTGGGGGTGGGAAGAGCACTATGGTGACATTGGTGGTGGATAGAGCTCTATGGGGGCATTAGGGGTGGGGAGAGCACTATGGGGGCATTTGGGGTGGGGAGAGCACTATGAGGACATTGTGGGGGAATAGCCCTATGCACTATGGTGACATTGATTCTACTAGGCCACTAAGAGGAAGCATTTATTATACTTGCACATTATAAGGAGAACTATTACTACTGGGGAACATGATTACTAGTATGGCCACAATGGGGGCATTATTACTATTGGGAGCACTTTTAACCCTAAGTAAACTCTGATAGAGGAGCAGTATTATAGTAATTATATTCTTGTACATAGGAACAGTATTATAGTAGTTATATTCCTGTACATAGGAGGCAGTATTATAGTAGTTATATTCTTGTACATAGGAGCAGTATTATAGTAGTTATATTCTTGTACATAGGGGCAGTATTATAGTAGTTATATTCTTGTACATAGGAGGCAGTATTATAGTAGTTATATTCTTGTACATAGGAGGCAGTATTATAGTAGTTATATTCTTGTACATAGGAGGCAGTATTATAGTAGTTATATTCTTGTACATAGGAGCAGTATTATAGTAGCTATATTCTTGTACATAGGAGCAGTATTATAGTAGTTATATTCTTGTACATAGGAGGCAGTATTATAGTAGTTATATTCTTGTACATAGGAGGCAGTATTATAGTAGTTATATTCTTGTACATAGGAGCAGTATTATAGTAGTTATATTCTTGTACATAGAAGGCAGTTTTATAGTAGTTATATTCTTGTACATAGGAGCAGTATTATAGTAGTTATATTCTTGTACATAGAAGCAGTATTATATTAGTTATATTCTTGTACATAGGAGGCAGTATTGTAGTAGTTATATTCTTGTACATAGGAGGCAGTATTATAGTAGTAATATTCCTGTACATAGGAGCAGTATTATAGTAGTTATATTCTTGTACATAGGAGGCAGTATTATAGTAGTTATATTCTTGTACATAGGAGCAGTATTATAGTAGTTATATTCTTGTACATAGGAGCAGTATTATAATAGTAATATTCTTGTACACAGTAGGCAGTATTATAGTAGTTATATTCTTGTACATAGGAGCAGTATTGTAGTGGTTATATTCTAGTACATAGGAGCAGTATTATAGTAGTTATATTCTTGTACATAGGAGCAGTATTATAGTAGTTATATTCTTGTACATAGGAGCAGTATTATAGTAGTTATATTCTTGTACATAGGAGGCAGTATTGTAGTGGTTATATTCTAGTACATAGGAGCAGTATTATAGTAGTTATATTCTTGTACATAGGAGCAGTATTATAGTAGTTATATTCTTGTACATAGGAGGCAGTATTATAGTAGTTATATTCTTGTACATAGGAGCAGTATTATAGTAGTTATATTCTTGTACATAGGAGCAGTATTATAGTAGTTATATTCTTGTACATAGGAGCAGTATTATAGTAGTTATATTCTTGTACATAGGAGGCAGTATTATAGTAGTTATATTCTTGTATGTAGGGAGCAGTATTATAGTAGTTATATTCTTGTACATAGGAGCAGTATTATAATAGTTATATTCTTGTACATAGGAGCAGTATTATATTAGTTATATTCTTGTACATAGGAGGCAGTATTGTAGTAGTTATATTCCTGTACATAGGAGGCAGTATTATAGTAGTTATATTCTTGTACATAGGAGCAGTATTATAGTAGTTATATTCCTGTACATAGGGGCAGTATTATAGTAGTTATATTCTTGTACATAGGAGCAGTATTATAGTAGTTATATTCTTGTACATAGGAGCAGTATTATAATAGTTATATTCTTGTACATAGGAGGCAGTATTATAGTAGTTATATTCTTGTACATAGGAGCAGTATTATAGTAGTTATATTCTTGTACATAGGAGGCAGTATTGTAGTGGTTATATTCTAGTACATAGGAGCAGTATTATAGTAGTTATATTCTTGTACATAGGATGCAGTATTATAGTAGTTATATTCTTGTACATAGGAGCAGTATTATAGTAGTTATATTCTTGTACATAGGAGGCAGTATTATAGTAGTTATATTCTTGTACATAGGAGCAGTATTATAGTAGTTATATTCTTGTACATAGGAGCAGTATTATAGTAGTTATATTCTTGTACATAGGAGCAGTATTATAGTAGTTATATTCTTGTACATAGGATGCAGTATTATAGTAGTTATATTCTTGTACATAGGAGCAGTATTATAGTAGTTATATTCTTGTACATAGGAGGCAGTATTATAGTAGTTATATTCTTGTACATAGGAGCAGTATTATAGTAGTTATATTCTTGTACATAGGAGCAGTATTATAGTAGTTATATTCTTGTACATAGGAGGCAGTATTATAGTAGTTATATTCTTGTACATAGGAGCAGTATTATAGTAGTTATATTCTTGTACATAGGAGCAGTATTATAGTAGTTATATTCTTGTACATAGGAGGCAGTATTATAGTAGTTATATTCTTGTACATAGGAGCAGTATTATAGTAGTTATATTCTTGTACATAGGAGCAGTATTATAGTAGTTATATTCTTGTACATAGGAGGCAGTATTATAGTAGTTATATTCCTGTACATAGGAGCAGTATTATAGTAGTTATATTCTTGTACATAGGAGGCAGTATTATAGTAGTTATATTCTTGTACATAGGAGCAGTATTATAGTAGTTATATTCTTGTACATAGGAGCAGTATTATAGTAGTTATATTCTTATACATAGGAGCAGTTATATAGTAGTTATATTCTTATACATAGGGGGCAGTATTATAGTAGTTATATTCTTGTACATAGGAGCAGTATTGTAGTAGTTATATTCTTGCATATAGGGGGCAGTATTATAGTAGTTATATTCTTGTACATAGGAGCAGTATTATAGTAGTTATATTCTTGCATATAGGGGGCAGTTTTACTTTCATTTCCCTCCTCCACTTATTCTCAGCAGGGATGTCAATGTATAAAGTAGAAAGCTCCTCCTGGGGTGGTTAGAACATAACATTGATAAAAAGTAAAAAGAACAACATTCGCAATAAGATAAAAATGTTTATTAAAACTCATTTTTATAAAATCTTTTCACCGTTATTGCTGCAATTCTCTGGGAAGTGAATATCATCATTTTAAATAGTTTCTTTTATTTCTATATCCTGAGTCTCATATCTTCGCGGTGGAGAGGAGGGGCTTCACATAAAGGAGGAGGAGTGTATTACTGAAGGGGGAGGAGACATCCATCAAAGAAAAATATATATACATGATATCTCGGGTGCAACTACAAGACTATTCCGCCTGGATCGGAAATACTGACCATGTTGAGGTATTCAGAGACGCATATACTGATTGCGGAGAACACCCTCCCCTTTCCCAGTAAATCTAAGTCCCTGAGTTGTTTTTAGTTCTGTCTAGGAGTATCTTACTTATATCCGTTTCTGGGAAAGCTGGATGACAACTAAAATAATGGCCATCAAGTCTAGAAAATCTGCCCGATCATACAGCAAATTCATCCCCCCCGGCTCAAGAAGTACGCTTCAGGATTGTGGGAAAGCTGGGTAGCCATCCCTGTAATCCTCTTATGTCATAAGTAATATCTATCTCTGGGAAAGCTGGGTGATTACGAATATGGCCGACTTTCTATCGTTTTTTAATGCAAAATCTGGGCAGTAAATCCCGCTGCTCCATGTATGCCCGTCAGGAGTCTAAGAAAGCTGCGTGACAACCGTTGTGGACGCAGTCATGGCGGCTACCAGTAATCACCCAACTTTCCTAGGCACATATATGGCTGAAATGAAGACATGACAAGAACAGGAGAGTTCAGTACTGGGGGGTGTACTGGAAATGTAGTTAATGTTACTGGGATTTGCGCTGTCATCTGCATTGAGAGACTTTTCTACATTCCCTTTAACGTCAGTGGATTCCACAGAACTGAGATGAGATGTTCACGATGACATCAGACGGACATGAAGAAATGTGGAGGTTTCTGCAGAGATCTTGGGGTCTGTTCTGTGACCCAGTTTTCTATATTGACTTTTGCCTGCGGGTTCCTTTAACATATGTGACCCCCTGAGGGTCTGGAAGATCGTCGTCTAGAAGTACAGTTCCTTGGTGAGCATGGACACCACGCACGGTATCTGCTTCTTCTCGCTGTAGCGCGGGTCGTCGGACCAGGACTCGAAGCTGGTCGCCACCATGTGATTGACTCTGGTGAGAATCTGCATGATCTCCAGCTGCTTCCCGTGCTCACTGAGGATGCTGCAGAGCGCCTGAACGAACCAGGAGCCCCGGCCCGGATTTCTCCAGGAATAGTAACCTGCGGGGACACAGAAGTGAAGGATATTATACTGGTAACATAGTAACATAGTATATAAGGCCGAAAAACGCCCTCTGTCCATCCAGTTCGGGCTGTCATCCTGCAAGTTGATCCAGAGGAAGGCAAAAAGAAAAAAAAAAACTGTGAGGTAGGAGACAATTTTCCTCACTTAAGAGGAAAAAAATTCCAGACTCCAATCAGGAATCAGAATAACTCCCTGGATCAATAACCCCTCTCTAGTAGCTGTAACCTGTAATATTATTACACTCCAGAAATACATCCAGTCCCCTCCTGAATTCCTTTATTGTACTCACCATCACCACCTCCTCAGGCAGAGAGTTCCATAGTCTCACTGCTCTTACAGTAAAGAGTCCATAGTCTCACTGCTCTTACAGTACAGAGTCCATAGTCTCACTGCTCTTATAGTATAGAGTCCATAGTCTCACTGCTCTTACAGTAGAGTCCATAGTCTCACTGCTCTTACAGTAAAGAGTCCATAGTCTCACTGCTCTTACAGTAAAGAGTCCATAGTCTCACTGATCTTACAGTAAAGAATCCATAGTCTCACTGCTCTTACCGTAAAGAGTCCATAGTCTCACTGCTCTTACAGTAAAGAGTCCATAGTCTCACTGCTCTTACAGTAAAGAGTCCATAGTCTCACTGCTCTTACAGTAAAGAGTCCATAGTCTCACTGCTCTTACAGTAAAGAGTCCATAGTCTCACTGCTCTTACTGTAAAGAGTCCATAGTCTCACTGCTCTTACCGTAAAGAGCTCCATAGTCTCACTGCTCTTATAGTAAAGAGTCTATAGTCTCACTGTTCTTACAGTATAGAGTCCATAGTCTCACTGCTCTTACAGTAAAGAGTCCATAGTCTCACTGCTCTTACAGTAAAGAGTCCATAGTCTCACTGCTCTTACAGTAAAGAGTCCATAGTCCCACTGCTCTTACAGTAAAGAGTCCATAGTCTCACTGCTCTTACAGTAAAGAGTCCATAGTCTCACTGCTCTTACCGTAAAGAGCTCCATAGTCTCACTGCTCTTACAGTAAAGAGTCTATAGTCTCACTGTTCTTACAGTATAGAGTCCATAGTCTCACTGCTCTTACAGTATAGAGTCCATAGTCTCACTGCTCTTACAGTAAAGAGTCCATAGTCTCACTGCTCTTACAGTAATGAGTCCATAGTCTCACTGCTCTTACTGTAAAGAGTCCATAGTCTCACTGCTCTTACAGTAAAGAGTCCATAGTCTCACTGCTCTTACAGTAAAGAGTCCATAGTCTCATTGCTCTTACAGTAAAGAGTCCATAGTCTCACTGCTCTTACTGTAAAGAGTCCATAGTCTCACTGCTCTTACAGTAAAGAGTCCATAGTCTCACTGCTCTTACAGTAAAGAGTCCCATAGTCTGACTGCTCTTACAGTATAGAGTCCATAGTCTCACTGCTCTTAACGTAAAGAGTCTATAGTCTCACTGCTCTTAACGTAAAGAGTCCGTAGTCTCACTGCTCTAAACGTAAAGACTCCGTAGTCTCACTGCTCTAAACGTAAAGACTCCGTAGTCTCACTGCTCTTAACGTAAAGAGTCCGTAGTCTCACTGCTCTTACAGTAAATAGTCCGTAGTCTCATGGCTCTTACCGTAAAGAGCTCCATAGTCTCACTGCTCTTACCGTAAAGAGCTCCATAGTCTCACTGCTCTTACAGTAAAGAGTCCATTGTCTCACTGCTCTTACAGTAAAGAGCTCCATAGTCTCACTGCTCTTACAGTAAAGAGTCCATAGTCTCATTGCTTTTACAGTAAAGAGTCCATAGTCTCACTGCTCTTACAGTATAGAGTCCATAGTATCACTGCTCTTACAGTAAAGAGCTCCATAGTCTCACTGCTCTTACAGTATATAGAGTCCATAGTCTCACTGCTCTTACAGTAAAGAGTCCATTGTCTCACTGCTCTTACAGTAAAGAGCTCCATAGTCTCACTGCTCTTACAGTAAAGAGCTCCATAGTCTCACTGCTCTTACAGTAAAGAGTCCATAGTCTCACTGCTCTTACAGTAAAGAGTCCATAGTCTCACTGCTCTTACAGTAAAGAGTCCATAGTCTCATTGCTCTTACAGTAAAGAGTCCATAGTCTCACTGCTCTTACAGTATAGAGTCCATAGTATCACTGCTCTTACAGTAAAGAGCTCCATAGTCTCACTGCTCTTACAGTATAGAGTCCATAGTCTCACTGCTCTTACAGTAAAGAGTCCATATTCTCACTGCTCTTACAGTAAAGAGTCCATAGTCTCACTGCTCTTACAGTAAAGAGTCCATAGTCTCACTGCTCTTACAGTAAAGAGTCCATAGTCTCACTGCTCTTACAGTATAGAGTCCATAGTATCACTGCTCTTACAGTAAAGAGCTCCATAGTCTCACTGCTCTTACAGTAAAGAATCCTCTTCTATGTGTACAAACCTTCTTTCCTCCTGTCGGGCATTTTCATAGGTATATATATTGATACCTAATCATATTATATTCAAAATGCATGCTCATTGTCTTTAAGAAACAGTTTGAGCCAAAGTTTTGCTGTGTGGTAGAAACAGGCCAAGATGAGGTCATGCCAAGCTCAGTCTGAGTAAAAATACAGAGATTATTGTGTCTTAAGAGTTATTGCCACAAATGTGGTCTTATCTATAAAGGAGTACACTGGATTCTCCAGATATGTCCGTCTGAAGAGAACAAGGCCCATTCATATCATTATGGTCCATAGAACAACAGTGTGAGAAACATTCAGAGAGACGCCTAGAGGTCTGTCTTTAGTTGTTTCAAAGTTTTCTAAACTAATCCTCATCTCTAATTTACGACGATGAGGGTCAAATGTATATGATGCAAAAATACCCTAGTTAACTCTTCATGGTATGGTGTTAATAGCTTGCACAACAGTGCCATCCGGAGACAGATGGACATCGCTAAACCATCCTCCATAGTTGCATTATGATCTCATAGGATCTTATTACATATGTTTACACCCCCTCAATTGATTGGAGAATACTAATCCAGGGGGTGGTAATGTTAGATTACAAGGGAGATAATTACCCTAGATAGATCAGCATCAGGAGAAAGGAAAAGGAAAAAGAGAGAGGCAAGAACGAGGAAAGCTAAGGAACAAAGGAGGAAGCATAGCATTCCAGCCAGAACACCCAAGATTGAGGGGTCTACCAAGATGAAAGCCATGGTGATGGACCATCCAGCTTTCCTAGGAGCAGAAGTGAGATTCCTGCTAGGACTTGGTAAGAAACACAAAGAATGATGTTTCATTTTATTAAGACTATTTAGATAATGTGGGTAAGATCATAGCAACTATGTTGGCGAACATATTAATTTATTTATCATCTCTTTATATGAGATGTAGTCTTAGATATAGAATAATTGTGAGGCTTCATTCTACCTGCAGAAGAATCAAGTTTCATAATTTATCAGAGTATTAAATGATTGCATACATATATGCGGAGATATATTGATAGTAGCATTCTTCGCCAAGCTAGATGATAAATTCCCACTGGAAGATTTGTTCCAAGTTCTTCCAATTTCTGTTGTCTTAATAGTCTTACCAGGTTATACAGATATGAAAGTAGTATTGACAGAAGTATACATGCAAAAGTAGTCTAGGATTTGACTACTATCTTCTAAGTTGTATACTTGAATGGATTTGCCCATTCCTGAAGTCATGTGAGATGTACTTTGGTTAGAGAGGGGTGGGGAATGTAGTTAGCATTCCAGATTGATGTCTAGGATTAGGCACACCCATTTTTGATATCAAGAGGTTTTCCTCTCAACAGGAGTAATGTATATAATGTAACTTCTTGTTTTGATATCCTAACCAAATAGCTTTGTTATAATGTGACAAGCTGCTCTTACCCACATGTGTTTATTTACTTATTGTGAAGCTTCTAGTGCCTGATATCAATGCCATGTATATTAATTGGCATATATCATTGTTTATTTACTTATGATAAGCTTGTAATGCTTCATATATCATTGCCATATATATTTCTTGGCATATATAATCGTGTTTATATACCTATTTGTTTATAATCGTGTAACTAATAAAATCTGCATATTTTTATAATATCTGCGTATTATTTAATGTCAAAACTACATCTTTAGCATTAATGTCATCTCTCATGAAAAGAACTTATTATCTGAGGAAATAGTCGGCCTCAGATGTGAATTGTATCGATTAGGTTGTCTACAATTCACCAGGTCATAATTTCGACAAGTTATGGAAAATTCTTGATTCATTTTTTTTATGACCATAATTAATAATTCTTAATTGAATTATTATAAACCCGACACTCCAGACGCAGAGGATGTCCCCTCGTCACAGTCACAATCCTGGGGATAAATAGATGATGGGAGTGATCCCTGTACTGACCCCTGATATATTTATACATAGTTATTAGATCTCCCCTCAGTCGTCTTTTTTCTAAGGTGAATAACCCTAATTTTGATAACCTTTCAGGGTCCTGTAGTTGCCCCATTCCAGTTATTACTTTAGTTGCCCTCCTCTGAACCCTCTCCAGCTCTGCTATGTCTGCCTTGTTCACAGGAGCCCAGAACTGTACACAGTCCTCCATGTGTGGTCTGACTAGAGATTTGTAAAGTGGTAGGACTATGTTCTCATCACGGGCGTCTATGCCCCTTCTGATGCAACCCATTATCTTATTGGCCTTGGCTGCAGCTGCCTGACACAGGTGTTTACAGCTTAGTTTGCTGTTCACAAAAATTTCTAGATCCTTTTCCATGTCAGTGTTACCAAGTGTTTTACCATTTAGTATGTACGGGTGACTTGCATTATTCCTTCCCCTGTGGAAAACCTTACATTTGTCAGTGTTAAACCTCATCTGCCACTTATCTGCCCAAGCCTCCAATCTATCCAGATCCATCTGTAGTATATATACAGTATACTATCCTTTGTAGTATATATTTGATAACTGTAGTATATATACAGTATACTGTCCTCTGTAGTATATATACAGTATACTGTCCTGTGTAGCATATATACAGTATACTGTCCTGTGTAGTATATATACACAATATACTGTCCTCTGTAGTATATATATAGTATACTGTCCTCTGTAGTATATATACAGTATACTGTCCTGTGTAGCATATATACAGTATACTGTCCTCTGTAGTATATATACACAATATACTGTCCTCTGTAGTATATATACAGTATACTGTTCTCTGTAGTATATACACAATATACTGTCCTCTGTAGTATATATACAGTATACTGTCCTCTGTAGTATATATACAGTATACTGTCCTCTGTAGTATATATACAGTATACTGTCCTCTGTAGTATATATACAGTATACTGTCCTCTGTAGTGTATATATACAGTATACTGTCCTCTATAGTGTATATATACAGTATACTGTCCTCTGTAGTATATATACAGTATACTGTCCTCTGTAGTATATATACAGAGTATACTGTCCTCTGTAGTATATATACAGTATACTGTCCTCTGTAGTATATATACAGTATATTATCCTCTTCAGTGTTAATTACTTTACACAGTTTAGTGTCATCTGCAAAAATAGATATTTTACTGTGCAGGCCTTCTACAAGATCATTAATAAATATATTGAAGAGAATAGGGCCCAATACTGACCCCTGAGGAACCCGACTAGTGACAGTGACCCCTCCAGTACTGACCCCTGAGGTACCCCACTAGTGACAGTGACCCCTCCAGTACTGACCCCTGAGGTACCCCACTAGTGACAGAGACCCCTCCAGTACTGACACCTGTAGTTTACCACTAGTGACAGAGACCCCTGCAATACTGACCCCTGAGGTACCCCACTAGTGACAGAGACCCCTGCAATACTGACCCCTGAGGTACCCCACTAGTGACAGTAACCCCTCCAGTACTGACCCCTGAGGTACCCCACTAGTGACAGTGACCCCTCCAGTACTGACCCCTGAGGTACCCCACTAGTGACAGAGACCCCTCCAGTACTGACACCTGTGGTTTACCACTAGTGACAGAGACCCCTGCAATACTGACCCCTGAGGTACCCCACTAGTGACAGTGACCCCTCCAGTACTGACCCCTGAGGTACCCCACTAGTGACAGCGACCCCTCCAGTACTAACCCCTGTGGTACCCCCCTACTGACAGTAACCCCTCCAGTACTGACCCCTGAGGTACCCCACTAGTGACAGTGACCCCTCCAGTACTGACCCCTGTGGTATCCCACTAGTGACAGTGACCCGTCCAGTACTGACCCCTGTGGTATCCCACTAGTGACAGTGACCCCTCCAGTACTGACCCCTGTGGTACCCCACTAGTGACAGCGACCCCTCCAGTACGGACCCCTGAGGTACTCCACTAGTGACAGTGACTGAGTGTGTACCGTTAATAACCACCCTCTGTTTTCTGTCACTCAGCCAGTTACTTACCCACATACAGACATTTTCTCCCAGTCCGAGCATCCTCATTTTATATACTAACCTTTTATGAGGTACAGCGTCAAATGCTTTGGAGAAGTCCAGATATACGACATCCATTGATTCGCCGCTGTCAAGTCTAGAACTTACCTCCTCATAGAAGCTGATTAAATTAGTTTGGCATGACCGATCCCTCATGAAGCCATGCTGATATGGCGGTATTTGCTTATTTTCATTGAGGTGCTCCAAGATAGCATCTCTCAGAAAACCAAGTCCAAAAATATCAGAAATAAAGGTCTGACTATGACATTACTTAATTCCCTCAGGATACGGGGGTGTATGCCATCTGGTCCTGGCGATTTGTCTATTTTAATCTTTTTAAGTCGCTGTTGTACTTCTTCCTGGGTCAGACAGGGCACTTTTAAAGGGGAATCTACTTTTACATTCTGAATTTTATCTGACAGTTTATTTTCTTCAGTGAATATAGTGGAGAAAAAAAAATTTAACAGCTTTGCCGACACCTTCAGATTTATACTTTTTACCATTTATATAATTGAAGAACATTTTAGGGTTAGTTTTGCTCTCTTTGGCAATTAATCTCTCGGTCTCTAGTTTGGCCGCTTTTATTACTTTTTTACATGTTCTATTTTTTTCCATATAGTTTTTCAGTGCTTCCTGGCTCCCCTCCTGTTTTAGTGATTTACATGCTTTTCTTTTATCATTTATTGCTTTCTTTACATTTCTATTTATCCACATTGGTTTCTTCTGGTTCCTTAACCTTTTATTCCCATACGGTATGTACCTCTCACAATGAGAATTTAGGATACTTTTAAAATCTCCCATTTTGTGGTTGTATTTTTATTTTTGAGGACTTTGTCCCAGTTAGTTAGGCCTATGGCCTCGCTTAGTTCGCTAAATTTAGCTTTTTTGAAGTTTGGTATTTTTGTTCCTCCCTGTAGAAATGCTCTTTTGAAGAATAATTGGAAGGTATTACTTTATGGTCACTATTTCCCAGGTGTCCCCCGACTTGCACATCTGTTGTTCTATTAGGTCTGTTGGTTAATACTAAGTCCAGTATGGCCGTCCCTCTAGTCGGGTCCTGAACCAGTTGGGAAAGGTAATTGTCTTTGGTTATTGCCGAGAACCTGTTTCCTCTATGCGATGTACAGGTCTCAGTCTCCCGGTCTATATCTGCGGAGTTCCCCCATAATAACGACTTCATTATGATTTGCCGCCTCGTCTATCTCGTTTAGTGGTAGATTTCCTGTGGACTCTGGTAATATAAAGGGTTTTTAAATGCACTCGGGGGGAGGGGGAAATAATGATGTAAGGCATCATATAAAGTTACTATGGCTGATGATATACTTTTATACTAGCTGATTTATTTTATTTTATAATATATCTTAAAGGGGTTGGCTCATCTGGCACATTGCTGGCATATTGCTATGATATGCCATCAATGTCAGATAACTGCAGTTCCCTCTGGGACGCCAAAATCAAGAAGAGCATACAAGCTTTACAAATTACAACTACCTAATAGACTTTGTGTTTCAGCTTCTATTTTCAAGATCTCTGCTTGCTGTACAGGCCGTAAACCTAGTCTTGACATCTTATCAGTTGAGAAGGTGATACAATTGTATCCATTCTAGACAATGCTCTGCCCCAGAATGATACATTGTAGCAAACTAGCAAGAGAGATTTGTGCCGCTGCTGCTGAAGGGTTGAGCTCACGGAGCATTGTTTAGAATGAATACAAATGTAACAAACCCTCAGCTGAGAGCAGGATTAGCTTTGTACAAGTTTACTGCCTTTGAATGGAGACATGAGTGTTCTCTCGTTCACTAACAGCAAGCATCTTGAATTTGAAAGATGCAGAACTTCTCATTCATACACCAATTGAGCTACATAAAATCACGGAAGTATAAATTAAAGGGGTTCTCCCACAAAAATATTCTATAGTTTTCAAACCAGCACCTGAATCGGAATACTTTTTCTAATTGCATTTAATTCAAAATCTTCGGTAGCTACGGAGTTCAATAAAATAAATAAAATGTCCCCTGCTGTTTTTTTTCTTATTTCTTTAACCTGCTCATTGAGATGGTCGCACATGCTCAGCTTCATCCTTTAACTGCTTCTTGAGCTGTGATAGGGAGAGCTGTAGCAGAAAGGACACTCTCCTAAATGTAGTAATGAATTGGGAGCTCTCTGGATCCATGTGAGGTACAGGGCTGGTGTCACGGTCCCTCCCATGACAGAGGTGAGAAGATCTGAGAGACTGGCGGCACGTGAGGGTATCTGACAGTCTCTCTGTTTTCTCCGTGCAGTGTTGTTGTTTGGTAATGACCACACCTCTGGTCAGGTGTAGCTTGTGGTCATTACTGAGGCTCTATTTAGTTCTGACTCACACTGCTTACCATGCAGTTGATATTTCCTGCTGGAGTTGGTTGAGCCGATGTGTTGTTCCTTTGGATCTCCTGCTCCTCCATTCTTCTTTAAGCCAAGTGCATTTTGTTTTACATTTTGTTGTTCGCTTGTGTGTGTTGTAGGCCGCAGGGAGACGCTGGTTCCTTCATCTGGGAAGGAACCAGTAGTTTAATTCTCTGCCACCACAACTAGGGCTTTCCAGGGTGTCCAGGGCTTAGGTTCCGGTGTATGAGTATTATCATCTTCTGGGTCTACTCATACTGGTAGGAGTCAGGGAGAGGTCTAGGGATTCCTAGGAGGTCACCATCCCCCTGCCTTAGCTTTAAGGCCTAGACTCCGGTCTATTCCTTCTGTGTGTTATCTGCTGTTTTCCCCTCCCCATTAGCTGTGACGGCTGGTTCTAGCTTTGTTAGAAAGAGAGTTGTAATGTTCTATATAATGTCTGCTTTTCATTTTTACATTAGTCATGGGATAATCCCTTTAACCCCTTAAGGACCGGGGGTTTTGGGATTTTTGCGTTTTTGTTTTGCGCTCCCTGCCTTCCAAAAGCCATAACATTTTTATATTTCCGCTCACATAGCCATATGACGGCTTATTTTTTGCGGGACAAGTTGTACTTTTTAACGCTACCATTTATTTTTGCATGTGATGTAGTGGGAAACGGGAAAAAAATTCCAAATGGGGTGAAATTGCAAAAAAAAAGCAATTTCACCACAGTTTTACTGGGTTTTTAAATTACAACGTTCGATTTGCGATAAAACTGACTGGTTAATTTTATTCTTCAGGTCAGTACGAATCCGGCAATACCTAATATGTATAGTTTTTCTTGCGTTTTGATAGTGAAAAAAAAATTAAAAGTGGGAATTTTTTATTTGATTTTTTGTCGCCATGTTTTGACCCCTATAACTTTTTTGTAATTATGCGTATGGAGCAGTGTAGGGGCTCATTTTTTGCGGGGCAATCTGAACTTTTAATTGATACCATTATGCGGTGCGTATGATGTTTTGATCACTTTTTATTCATTTTTTTAGGAAATGAAGCGTCCAAAAATGGCGAATTAGCCATTTGGGCGCTTTCTTTCCGTTTTTATGTTTACCGTATGGTGAATATTTTTAATATTATTATAGTATGGGCGTTTCGCACATTGCGACACCATTATGTGTAATTTTTTATTTTTTATTTATTTTATTTTCATTTTGGGGAAAGGGGGTGATTTGAATTTTTATATTTTTTATTTAATTTTTATTTTTAAACTTTTTTTTTTTTTTACCACTTTCTTATAGTTCCCATAGGGAACTATAAGATACAATCATCAGATTGCTATTCTCATATATTCCAATGCAATAGCATTGGAATATATGAGAAAATCGCATATTTCCTATGGAGCCTATTACAGTCATAGGCTCCATAGGAATACTATGTAGTACCCTAGGTTTCATTCACAGAAACCTAGGCTACTATGCATGCTCCGGCTCCCCCTTGTGGCCATCAGGGGCCGGGCAAGCCAGTGAAACTTTCGGTTTTGCGCGATCAGATGCCGTGGTCAGGATTGACCACGGCATCTGAGGTTAAATGTCGCGATCGGCATCGCTGCCGGTCGCGGACATGAGCTGCGGGTGTCAGCTTGATGAATCAAGCTTTTACCCGCAGCTCGGGCGCCCGCTCCGTGCGGGAGCGGGCGCCATCTTTAAAGTGCGGACGAAGGGCGTACATGTACGCCCTTCGTCCTTAAGAGGTTAATATTAAAGGGTTTCTGTCACTAGAAATGTGCCTCCTAAGCTGTTTGACATTAGCTATGGGCCAATGTCAGCCCAACCTAATAATGTAAATCAAATGCCCCTCTGACCTGTCATAACGCTAAAAAACGATTTTATATTATATGCAGTTGCCCCTGCTCCTAGATGCTCCGTGTTCCCACCTCTGGCCACGCCCCTCTTCTTCTGATTGACAGTCCTCAGCTCACTGCGCCTGCGCCGAATACACAAGCGGACGACGCAGGTGCGGGATTTCGACATGAAGACAGTGCCGGAGGCAGGAGAGCTGCGCTGCCCGGCACTGTCAGAAGAGGAGCGTGCCCGCAGGTGGGAACACGGAGCCTCTAGGAGCAGGGGCAACGCCCTCCCTGCTCCTAGAGGCTAATTTGCATATGATATCAAATCGTTTTTTAGCGCTATGACAGGTCAGAGGGGCATTTGATTTACATTATTAGGTTGGCCCACAGCTTAGGAGGCCAAAATCTGGTGACAGAAACCCTTTAAAGAGGTTTCCAGCCCCATGATTTCTGACCTGTCCTCAGGATAGGCCATTAATGTCTGATCTGTGAGGGTCCGACACCTGACACCCCCGCTGATTAGCTGTTCCCTGCCGCCTCCAGCACCAGAACCAGCACTTTGAGTGGAATGGGAAGCACAGATCCCTTCCTAGGGGTCATGTCGGGTCACTGCCATTCGATTCAATGAAGGCTGAACTGCAGTACCCCAGGATGGCCACTACACTATGAACGGCGCTGTGCTTCCTGTTCCATTTAAAGGGCTAGTCCCAGCGCTGGAGGCTGCAGGGAACACCTGCTTGGTGGGGTGCAGAGTGTCAAATATTAATGACCTATCCCAAGGAAAGGTCAACAATATCGTGAGCCTGGAAAACCCCTTTAAGAACACTACGGTAATACTGTAATAATATAAGGGATCATATACCATTGCGTAAATTATTCTCTATAGATATAGAGATTACATAGTAAACACACACATACATGTATGGGACTGAAGACTATACAGATCTGATAGTGCAGTATATATTGCATGTAATCTACCTTATTGGATTATACACTATGTACTATATAGATATACGTGGGGGCCGTTTCCAGTTATTAGTCCTTTCGTTTTTTGCAGCACTGACTACTATGAGTATAGATCATCGCCTGACAACGCGTCCTGCAGTCAGCGGGGGACTACTCCAGAGCCGACCTGGATTATACACGGACGCATCGCAGAAAAAAAGTGTCATTGGCAGGAGAGGCCGGAACCTGATCCTTGACTACTCCATCCATAGAGGAGGGGGGCCCTACAGCAGAAATACAGTGGCCCCTGCTGATGCTTGTTTGCTTAGAGGTGAGAAGGGAAGGTGCGAGTCCTGGGTTGGTTCCCCCCTCACTGGTTTGGTGATATGGAGCAGTGGGGGGTCCTGCAGTGGGACATACCATTAATGTGGGTGGATGATGGGGGGAAGCGCTCCCCTATACAGTCCCTGCGCAGGCGCTAGCTCTATGGGGTGTCTGTGGTCACCATTCACTGCTTTTCTTTACCTGGTACCGTTGAATAGGCAAAGAGAAAGTCGGCCTCCACCGGGATCTTGTATCTGGGATTGGCATCTGTCTCCATCGAGTCGTTGGCGGGTCCTGAGTCGGTCTGAATCCCCTCATCGAACTCCGAGCCCCGGCAGGCCTGGAACGGGACAAGGAAGCGTCACTGACTCTGACTCTTTGTTCTGGAATATGCTGTTGGTTTTGGCATAAGGAAAGGTCAGGTAAACAGGCAGGAAAAACCCCAGGGGATCAGACAAAACCAGCGCCAAGGTATGTGACAAACAAACAATCAACTACTACACCCATTATCCAGTGAATGTAACACTGCCGATTCCCATACTTGTGATGTATGGTTTACAAGGCATTGCTATAGAGGTAGCACACGGGCCCTGGTGCCCGAGGGGGCCCAAAGACCTGTCTGCACATAAGAAGACGTCAGGATTATCAATGACACATGATGAGTGGGGCCCGATTACAGTTTTTGCATTGGGGCCCAGGAGCTGCACGTTATATCTTAATGGGTCATGGACCAGAAAGATGGAAAATGATATTATCTGGATAAAGCGGGGCATAATCATTCTATACAACGCGTCCAGTCTGCGCAGCCGCCCACACAAAGCGTCCAGTCTGCGCAGCCTCCCACACCACGCGTCCAGTCTGCGCAGCCTCCCACACCACGCGTCCAGTCTGCGCAGCCGCCCACACAACGCGTCCAGTCTGCGCAGCCTCCGATACAATGCGTCCAGTCTGCGCAGCCTCCCACACAACGCGTCCAGTCTGCACAGCCTCCGATACAATGCGTCCAGTCTGCGCAGCCTCCCACGCAATGCGTCCAGTCTGCGCAGCCTCCCACGCAACGCGTCCAGTCTGCGCAGCCTCCCACGCAACGCGTCCAGTCTGCGCAGCCTCCCACGCAACGCGTCCAGTCTGCGCAGCCTCCCACGCAACGCGTCCAGTCTGCGCAGCCTCCCACGCAACGCGTCCAGTCTGCGCAGCCTCCCACGCAACGCGTCCAGTCTGCGCAGCCTCCCACGCAACGCGTCCAGTCTGCGCAGCCTCCGACACAACGCGTCCAGTCTGCGCAGCCTCCGACGCAAGCGTCCAGTCTGCGCAGCCTCCACACCACGCGTCCAGTCTGCGCAGCCTCCATACGCGTCCAGTCTGCGCAGCCTCGCATACGCGTCCAGTCTGCGCAGCCTCCACACAACGCGTCCAGTCTGCGCAGCCTCAGCTGCCGTCCAGTCTGCGCAGCCTCCACACACGCGTCCAGTCTGCGCAGCCTCCAGCTACAGCCTCCAGCGTCCAGTCTGCGCAGCCTCCGCACAACGCGTCCAGTCTGCGCAGCCTCCCACGCAACTGCGTCCAGTCTGCGCAGCCTCCCACGCACGCGTCCAGTCTGCGCAGCCTCCCACGCAACGCGTCCAGTCTGCGCCAGCCTCCTACGCAGCGTCCAGTCTGCGCCAGCCTCCCACAGCAGCGTCCAGTCTCAGCCTCCGCAGCGTCCAGTCTGCGCCTCACGCAGCGCGTCCAGTCTCGCGCAGCCTCCCACGCAACGCGTCCAGTCTGCGCAGCCTCCCACGCAGCGTCCAGTCTGCGCAGCCTCACGCAGCGCGTCCAGTCTGCGCAGCCTCCACGCAGCGCGTCCAGTCTGCGCAGCCTCCCACGCAACGCGTCCAGTCTGCGCAGCCTCCCACGCAACGCGTCCAGTCTGCGCAGCCTCCCACGCAACGCGTCCAGTCTGCGCAGCCTCCCACGCAACGCGTCCAGTCTGCGCAGCCTCCGACACAACGCGTCCAGTCTGCGCAGCCTCGGAAACAACGCGTCCAGTCTGCGCAGCCTCGGATACAATGCGTCCAGTCTGCGCAGCCTCCGACACAATGTATCCAGTCTGTGCAGCCTCCGACACAACGCGTCCAGTCTGCGCAGCCTCCGACACAATGCGTCCAGTCTGCGCAGCCTCCCACACAACGCGTCCAGTCTGTGCAGCCTCCGATACAATGCGTCCAGTCTGCGCAGCATCCGACACAATGTGTCCAGTCTGCGCAGCCTCCCACACAACGCGTCCAGTCTGCGCAGCCTCGGATACAATGCGTCCAGTCTGCGCAGCCTCCCACACAACGCGTCCAGTCTACGCAGCCTCCCACACAACGCGTCCAGTCTGCGCAGCCTCCCACGCAACGCGTCCAGTCTGCGCAGCCTCCCACACAACGCGTCCAGTCTGCGCAGCCTCCCACGCAACGCGTCCTGTCTGCGCAGCCTCCCACACAACGCGTCCAGTCTGCGCAGCCTCCGATACAATGCGTCCAGTCTGCGCAGCCTATCTCAGATATAAAATGGGTCATTAACAAAGACCAGCATTTTACACTGTTCTTTGCTTCCCTCTGTGCTGACAGAGGATTAGCTATGGCGAGGCTCGCACCTCCGGCAGTCCGTGGACCTGGATCGTAAACTACTTCAGCCCCTGACTGATAAACACTGACTGGAGTAGTTTTCATTCCCCTTCTATGCCTGTTTCCAGTCGTAAAAGATGATAAATTTCCTGGGTCCTGGCCCCCAACACTTCCATGTGGCAAGTATGGCGTAAAAATATCAGTGCAACTAAATATTGTCACATAGCCGTTAAAAAAGTCGCTAAAATGAGTCTTATGCCTTTTTTTTACGCTGACAATTGGCGTGGTGCACCTAGTAAATGACCCCCAATGTATCCAGGCTGTACAATCTCTGGAGAGGGATGTGGGGCTCATTTGTGTGGCTCATACAACGTTGTCTAGATTGGGAACAACTGTTACAAACCCTCAGATGTGAGTAGTCTTTCCATTCACTGCAGCAAGCAGAGATCGCGACCATATTGAACTGAAGGCATTGTTTATTAGAAAGTTTTTACTACGCAATGACTAAACTTCGAAGATC
Organism: Bufotes viridis; assembly: GCA_033119425.1. Taxonomy (NCBI): domain Eukaryota; kingdom Metazoa; phylum Chordata; class Amphibia; order Anura; family Bufonidae; genus Bufotes; species Bufotes viridis. The sequence goes on from CM065594.1 coordinate 5,400,283, forward strand.
GGAGAGACATATGGCTTATACTCTGATAACGCCCAGTACTGCACTCAACTCAGCAGAGTGAACATGTCCAATACCCAATCCCTGCTGGTGCAGTGTCTGCACCGGGGGCGACTGGGAACTTACTAGAGTGGGGTCCAAACTGATGGAAGGCAGGGCCAGCAATACCATATTGTGGCACATTATACCGCCCCAACAGAGCCAAATACTGCAGTACATCCCTAAAAACTTCCCCTCCGGCCACGAGGAGAGCCCAGGTGGCCCCCGGGAAAGTTCCCTGTAAGGTCTATGGCCCATCCACCCCTGAACCTCACCGAGAAAGATCTGTAGGAAATGTGGCCTTTACACCAGAATGCAGCAGAGACCACTTCATCAGAGGAACTTCAGCAGCAGCTCTGGATGGGACTGGAGCATACAATGCTTCCCTTCAGGGTCCACACAAGAATGGGATTGTCTGACAGTCCCATCCCTTTAACCGGTGTCTGTGCCGGCTGGATGCCATCCACTGCCATAGCCGAAATCACAGAAAGTCCCCTGCTCCCCCTCCATAGACAGAGGATGCTGGGCAGAGGATTTCCGGGGGATTCCGGGATCGGAAGTGGCAGGCGCAGGACGGGCACTGAGTCCCTATTGTTCCCGGTGAAGTCACAGATTATTTACAACTGGGATTTCTGGTTTTAATGTCAATAAACCTTAATCCTAATATAATGGAAAGTTCTGTAACTTACTAGTAGACTTTGTGTTTCCTTATTTCTGGGATATCTGCTTGCTGTCAGTGAATGGGAACATGATTGGTTAAATCTAGAGACTGAAGCCTATATTAGGTGGAGCGAATATCCTTCGATTGTCATTAGTGCAAACAAAATTTAACAGAGGGCTGAAACAATTACTCAAATCAATCGATTAACTAAACCCCAAAAAAATACCTCCATCAAAATTTTTTGACATCGCATGAAGAAGAGGCTGGAAGAGCTGTGGAGGGTCCGTGGCGCCCCCTAGCAGGAAAGGTAAGTATTTGATTTCAATGGGGTTGGGGAGTAACTGATGGCACCGGGGGAGCTGAGGGCACTGAGGGGAGCTGATGGAACAAGGGGGGAACTGGTGGCACTGAGGGGAGCTGATGGAACAAGGGGGGAGCGCCTGAAGGCACGGGGGGTTTGAAGCTGAGGGCACTAAGGGGGAGTTGATGGCACGGGGAAGGGGGCTGATGGCGCTGAGGACTGATGGCACTTAGGGGAGCTGATGGAACAAGGGGGGAGGGGGGAGCTGAGGACACTAAGGGGGAGTTGATGGCACCGGGGGGGGGGGGGTGGAGCTGATGGCATGAAGGGGGCTGATGGAACTAAGGGGGAGTTGATGGCACGGGGGGAGCTGAGGGCACAGAGGACTGATGACATGGGGGAACTGGTGGCACTGAGGGGAGCTGATGGAACAAGGGGGGAGCTCCTGAAGGCACGGGGGGGAGCTGAGGGCACTAAGGGGGAGTTGATGGCACAGTGGGGGGGGGGCTGAGGGCATGAAGGAGACTGATGACGCTGAGGACTGATGGCGGGGGGCTAATGAGTTTTTAGAAAGGAAAACATTCTTTCAATTAGTTTTTTTTTTATTAGAGTGCTTGATTAATCGGTAGAATACTTGATTACTAAAATAATCGATAGCTGCAGCCCTAACTGAACGAGCCTCAGAAGATGTAATAAGTATCAGCGAATAATCTTTCATTCTTCTAAAATGATCATTCCTCGGTCGGGGATCTGTTCGTGTAATGTGGAGTCGTCTACTCGCTCACCGATCACGTAGAGGCGCCGTACTTTGTAGCGAATGATTAACAAGCACAAGACTCTGGCCGCTAACAAGTCACTAAATCTCCGATCTATAATCCTTATCTGCAAGACACCTGCGGCTCTCATTCTGACCTAGTAGTATTCACAGCTGAAGATTTGTCACAATGAGCCCAGTTCTAAAAATCCTCCCTGTGTACATGGATTGCGCCCCTCAGTGGAGGAAGAGAGCGCCCACAGGGATTCTAGACTTTACGGAGCAGCCGGGTCACGGTGGGAGCTGAATAGTAAATAGGGTGGAATCTGGCAGAAATGGAGGGAGGTGCAGCGGGAGATGGCATGGAAAATGTAAGACTGCAGGGGTATAGAGCCGTGGACCAGTGAGATGCAGGGTATAGAGCAGGGGCGTAGCTAGAAATGACTGGGCCCCACAGCAAATTTTGTTATGGGGCCCCCCGGTGCCAAATTATGAATCCAATTTCCCCCCCCCCCGGTGCCAAATTATGAATCCAATTTCCCCCCCCCCGGTGCCAAATTATGAATCCAATTCCCCGGTGCCAAATTATGAATCCAATTTCCCCCTCCCCCACCCCGGTGCCAAATTATGAATTCAATTTCCCCGGTGCCAAATTATGAATCCATTTCCCCGGTGCCAACCAAAAAATTATGTGGGGTCACAGATTCACAGACAAACACTCACTGTGACTGACACTGTGCAGCTCTTACACCGAACGGTCCACGCCCACCACGTCCGCTGTTCTGACGGCTTGTGCAGCTCGGCGGCGCAATGACGTCATCGCGCCGCCTGCGCAATGACGCCATCGCGCCGCCAGCCTCTGCAGCAGGCCGTTCAACAGCACCGCCTCCTGTGACAGCCCGGGCCAAACTGTGAGAGGGAGGAGAGGGAGGGAGGGAGGAGGGGGAACTGTGAAAGGGGGGGGCCCGGCCAAACTGTACTGAAAGGGGGCGGGGGCGGGGGCGGGGGGCCCCCTCTGGCACAGTGACGAGTCGGGACAGTCTATTACGGAGCGCAGGCGCAGCGCACAGTCTCAGCGCCCAAACAGCTGATTACCGGGGGCAGGGAAGCAGAGGAGAGTGGACACGTGCTGCCGGGCGCCGGGCCCCTTGTCAGCCCGGGCCCCGAAGCAGCCGCTTCCCCTGCTTCCCCGGTAGTTACGCCCCTGGTATAGAGCCGTGGACCAGTGAGATGCAGGGTATAGAGCCGTGGACCAGTGAGATGCAGGGGTATGGAGCCGTGGACCAGTGAGATGCAGGGGTATAGAGCCGTGGACCAGTGAGATGCAGGGTATAGAGCCGTGGACCAGTGAGATGCAGGGTATAGAGCTGTGTACCAGTGACATGCAGGGTATGGAGCCGTGGACCAATGACATGCAGGGTATGGAGCCGTGGACCAATGACATGCAGGGTATGGAGCCGTGGACCAATGACATGCAGGGGTATGGAGCCATGGACCAGTGACATGCAGGGGTATGGAGCCGTGGACCAGTGACATGCAGGGGTATGGAGCCGTGGACCAGTGACATGCAGGGGTATGGAGCCGTGGACCAGTGACATGCAGGGGTATGGAGCCGTGGACCAGTGACATGCAGGGGTATGGAGCCGTGGACCAGTGACATGCAGGGGTATGGAGCCGTGGACCAGTGACATGCAGGGGTATGGAGCCGTGGACCAGTGACATGCAGGGGTATGGAGCCGTGGACCAGTGACATGCAGGGGTATGGAGCCGTGGACCAGTGACATGCAGGGTATAGAGCCATGGACCAGTGACATGCAGGGGTATGGAGCCGTGGACCAGTGACATGCAGGGGTATGGAGCCGTGGACCAGTGACATGCAGGGTATAGAGCCATGGACCAGTGACATGCAGGGGTATGGAGCCGTGGACCAGTGACATGCAGGGGTATGGAGCCGTGGACCAGTGGCATGCAGGGGTATGGAGCCGTGGACCAGTGGCCAGAGTTATAGTGCACCAGTCCGGTTTGGAGCTGACTTACCTGGATAAAGAAGAGTTTCGGCTTCCCGACGAGACTTTTACACTTATCTCCCCGGAACAGCGTGGTCAGAGTTTTTATCGCCATCGCCCCGTCAGTGCCGTAGATTTGTCCTTCTTCTCCATGGCTCAGCAGGATGCAGGCAAAGCAAGCGCTGTCGCTGTGATTCTGCTGCGCCACTGACGAGAGAAGAAGAAAGCGTTCAGGGTCACGTGTGTGGGAAAGCTGGGTGACGTCCACAGGGCGCTTATTACACTCCTGTCATTTTATAAGGCAGCCGTCTGTCAACGCTCATTAACCGCACTCACCCCGCTCGCTCCCTCACCGCGCTCACCCCGCTCGCTCCCTCACTCACCCCACTCGCTCCCTCACCACGCTCACCCCGCTCGCTCCCTCACCCCGCTCGCTCCCTAACTCACCACACTCACCCCGCTCGCTCCCTCACCGCGCTCACCCCGCTCGCTCCCTCACCTCGCTCACCCCGCTCGTTCCCTCACCTCGCTCACCCCGCTCGCTCCCTCACCGCGCTCACCCCGCTCGCTCCCTCACCTCGCTCACCCTGCTCGTTCCCTCACCTCGCTCACCCTGCTCGCTCCCTTACCGTGCTCACCCCGCTCGCTCCCTCACCTCACTCACCCCGCTCGCTCCCTCACTGCACTCACCGTTCTGCAGCAGTCTCTCCATTTCTTCGCAGCTTTTGTCGTTATAAACCGTTACATCAAATCCCAGTTTCTTGAAGCAACAAAAGAGATCACCGGCGTCTTTATCTGTGCCGTTACGTACACACATCCCTGAGTAGTGGAGAAGAGGAACAGAGATCAGCGGTGACATCACTGAGAATGCCGCCTATCCATCACTAGAGATCAGCGGTGACATCACTGAGAATGCCGCCTATCCATCACTAGAGATCAGCGGTGACATCACTGAGAATGCAGCCTATCCATCAGAAGAGATCAGCGGTGCCATCACTGAGAATGCCGCCTATCCATCACTAGAGATCAGCGGTGACATCACTGAGAATGCCGCCTATCCATCACTAGAGATCAGCAGTGACATCACTGAGAATGCCGCCTATCCATCACTAGAGATCAGCGGTGACATCACTGAGAATGCAGCCTATCCATCACTAGAGATCAGCGGTGACATCACTGAGAATGCAGCCTATCCATCACTAGAGATCAGCGGTGACATCACTGAGAATGCCGCCTATCCATCACTAGAGATCAGCGGTGACATCCCTGAGTAGTGGAGAAGAGGAACAGAGATCAGCGGTGACATCACTGAGAATGCAGCCTATCCATCAGAAGAGATCAGCGGTGACATCACTGAGAATGCAGCCTATCCATCACCAGAGATCAGCGGTGACATCACTGAGAATGCCGCCTATCCATCACTAGAGATCAGCGGTGACATCACTGAGAATGCAGCCTATCCATCACCAGAGATCAGCGGTGACATCACTGAGAATGCCTCCTATCCATCACTAGAGATCAGCGGTGACATCACTGAGAATGCAGCCTATCCATCACTAGAGATCAGCGGTGACATCACTGAGAATGCAGCCTATCCATCACTAGAGATCAGCGGTGACATCACTGAGAATGCAGCCTATCCATTCACTAGAGATCAGTGGTGTCATCACTGAGAATGCAGCCTATCCATTTACTAGAGATCAGCGGTGACATCACTGAGAATGCAGCCTATCCATCACTAGAGATCAGCAGTGACATCACTGAGAATGCCGCCTATCCATCACTAGAGATCAGCGGTGACATCACTGAGAATGCCGCCTATCCATCACTAGAGATCAGCGGTGACATCACTGAGAATGCCGCCTATCCATCACTAGAGATCAACGGTGACATCACTGAGAATGCCGCCTATCCATCACTAGAGATCAGCGGTGACATCACTGAGAATGCCGCCTATCCATCACTAGAGATCAGCGGTGACATCACTGAGAATGACGCCTATCCATCACTAGAGATCAGCGGTGACATCACTGAGAATGACGCCTATCCATCACTAGAGATCAGCGGTGACGTCACTGAGAATGCCTCCTATCCATCACTAGAGATCAGCAGTGACATCACTGAGAATGCCTCCTATCCATCACTAGGGATCAGCGGTGACATCACTGAGAATGCAGCCTATCCATCACTAGAGATCAGCGGTGACATCACTGAGAATGCAGCCTATCCATCACTAGAGATCAGCGGTGACATCACTGAGAATGCAGCCTATCCATCACTAGAGATCAGCGGTGACATCACTGAGAATGCAGCCTATCCATTCACTAGAGATCAGTGGTGTCATCACTGAGAATGCAGCCTATCCATTTACTAGAGATCAGCGGTGACATCACTGAGAATGCAGCCTATCCATCACTAGAGATCAGCAGTGACATCACTGTCATCACTGAGAATGCAGCCTATCCATCACTAGAGATCAGCGGTGACATCACTGAGAATGCCGCCTATCCATCACTAGAGATCAGCAGTGACATCACTGAGAATGCAGCCTATCCATCACTAGAGATCAGCGGTGACATCACTGAGAATGCCGCCTATCCATCACTAGAGATCAGCGGTGACATCCCTGAGTAGTGGAGAAGAGGAACAGAGATCAGCGGTGACATCACTGAGAATGCAGCCTATCCATCAGAAGAGATCAGCGGTGACATCACTGAGAATGCAGCCTATCCATCACCAGAGATCAGCGGTGACATCACTGAGAATGCCTCCTATCCATCACTAGAGATCAGCGGTGACATCACTGAGAATGCCGCCTATCCATCACTAGAGATCAGCGGTGACATCACTGAGAATGCAGCCTATCCATCACTAGAGATCAGCGGTGACATCACTGAGAATGCAGCCTATCCATCACTAGAGATCAGCGGTGACATCACTGAGAATGCAGCCTATCCATTCACTAGAGATCAGCGGTGACATCACTGAGAATGCAGCCTATCCATCACTAGAGATCAGCGGTGACATCACTGAGAATGCAGCCTATCCATCACTAGAGATCAGCGGTGACATCACTGAGAATGCAGCCTATCCATCACTAGAGATCAGCGGTGACATCACTGAGAATGCAGCCTATCCATCACTAGAGATCAGCGGTGACATCACTGAGAATGCCGCCTATCCATCACTAGAGATCAGCGGTGACATCACTGAGAATGCCTCCTATCCATCACTAGAGATCAGCGGTGACATCACTGAGAATGCAGCCTATCCATCACTAGAGATCAGCGGTGACATCACTGAGAATGCAGCCTATCCATCACTAGAGATCAGCGGTGACATCACTGAGAATGCAGCCTATCCATCACTAGAGATCAGCGGTGACATCACTGAGAATGCAGCCTATCCATTCACTAGAGATCAGTGGTGACATCACTGAGAATGCAGCCTATCCATTCACTAGAGATCAGCGGTGACATCACTGAGAATGCAGCCTATCCATCACTAGAGATCAGCGGTGACATCACTGAGAATGCCGCCTATCCATCACTAGAGATCAGCGGTGACATCACTGAGAATGCCGCCTATCCATCACTAGAGATCAGCGGTGACATCACTGAGAATGCCGCCTATCCATCACTAGAGATCAGCGGTGACATCACTGAGAATGCCGCCTATCCATCACTAGAGATCAGCGGTGACATCACTGAGAATGCCGCCTATCCATCACTAGAGATCAGCGGTGACATCACTGAGAATGCCGCCTATCCATCACTAGAGATCAGCGGTGACATCACTGAGAATGCACGCCTATCCATCACTAGAGATCAGCGGTGACATCACTGAGAATGCCGCCTATCCATCACTAGAGATCAGCGGTGACATCACTGAGAATGCCGCCTATCCATCACTAGAGATCAGCGGTGACATCACTGAGAATGCCGCCTATCCATCACTAGAGATCAGCGGTGACATCACTGAGAATGCCGCCTATCCATCACTAGAGATCAGCGGTGACATCACTGAGAATGCCGCCTATCCATCACTAGAGATCAGCGGTGACATCACTGAGAATGCCGCCTATCCATCACTAGAGATCAGCGGTGACATCACTGAGAATGCCGCCTATCCATCACTAGAGATCAGCGGTGACATCACTGAGAATGCCGCCTATCCATCACTAGAGATCAGCGGTGACATCACTGAGAATGCCGCCTATCCATCACTAGAGATCAGCGGTGACATCACTGAGAATGCAGCCTATCCATCACTAGAGATCAGCAGTGACATCACTGAGAATGCCGCCTATCCATCACTAGAGATCAGCGGTGAGATCACTGAGAATGCAGCCTATCCATTACTAGAGATCAGCGGTGAGATCACTGAGAATGCAGCCTATCAATTACTAGAGATCAGCGGAGACATCACTGAGAATGCCGCCTATCAATCACTAGAGATCAGCGGTGACATCACTGAGAATGCCGCCTATCCATCACTACAGATCAGCGGTGACATCACTGAGAATGCTGCCTATCTATCAGTAGAGATCAGCGGTGACATCACTGAGAATGCTGCCTATCTATCACTAGAGATCAGCGGTGACATCACTGAGAATGCCGCCTATCCATCACTAGGGATCAGCGGTGACATCACTGAGAATGCCGCCTATCCATCACTAGAGATCAGCGGTGACATCACTGAGAATGCAGCCTATCCATCACTAGAGATCAGCGGTGACATCACTGAGAATGCAGCCTATCCATCACTAGAGATCAGCGGTGACATCACTGAGAATGCCGCCTATCCATCACTAGAGATCAGCGGTGACATCACTGAGAATGCCGCCTATCCATCACTAGAGATCAGCGGTGACATGACTGAGAATGCCGCCTATCCATCACTAGAGATCAGCGGTGACATCACTGAGAATGCAGCCTATCTATCACTAGAGATCAGCGGTGACATCACTGAGAATGCAGCCTATCCATCACTAGAGATCAGCGGTGACATCACTGAGAATGCCGCCTATCCATCACTAGAGATCAGCGGTGACATCACTGAGAATGCAGCCCATCTATCACTAGAGATCAGCGGTGACATCACTGAGAATGCAGCCTATCCATCACTAGAGATCAGCGGTGATATCACTGAGAATGCCGCCTATCCATCACTAGAGATCAGCGATGATATCACTGAGAATGCAGCCTATCCATCACTAGAGATCAGCGGTGACATCACTGAGAATGCAGCCTATCCATCACTAGAGATCAGCGGTGACATCACTGAGAATGCAGCCTATCCATCACTAGAGATCAGCGGTGACATCACTAAGAATGCAGCCATCCATCACTAGAGATCAACGGTGACATCACTGAGAATGCCGCCTATCCATCACTAGAGATCAGCGGTGACATGACTGAGAATGCCGCCTATCCATCACTAGAGATCAGCGGTGACATCACTGAGAATGCAGCCTATCTATCACTAGAGATCAGCGGTGACATCACTGAGAATGCAGCCTATCCATCACTAGAGATCAGCGGTGACATCACTGAGAATGCCGCCTATCCATCACTAGAGATCAGCGGTGATATCACTGAGAATGCCGCCTATCCATCACTAGAGATCAGCGGTGACATCACTGAGAATGCAGCCTATCCATCACTAGAGATCAGCAGTGACATCATTGAGAATGCCGCCTATCCATCACTAGAGATCAGCTGTGACATCACTGAGAATGCAGCCTATCCATCACTAGAGATCAGCGGTGACATCACTGAGAATGCAGCCTATCCATCACTAGAGATCAGCAGTGACATCATTGAGAATGCAGCCTATCCATCACTAGAGATCAGCGGTGACATCACTGAGAATGCCGCCTATCCATCACTAGAGATCAGCGGTGACATCACTGAGAATGCCACCTATCCATCACTAGAGATCAGCGGTGACATCACTGAGAATGCCGCCTATCCATCACTAGAGATTAGCGGTGACATCACTGAGAATGCAGCCTATCCATCACTAGAGATCAGCGGTGCCATCACTGAGAATGCAGCCTATCTATCAGTAGAGATCAGCGGTGACATCACTGAGAATGCCGCCTATCCATCACTAGAGATCAGCGGTGACATCACTGAGAATGCCGCCTATCCATCACCAGAGATCAGCGGTGACATCACTGAGAATGCCGCCTATCCATCACTAGAGATCAGCGGTGACATCACGGAGAATGCAGCCTATCCATCACTAGAGATCAGCGGTGACATCACAGAGAATGCAGCCTATCCATCACTAGAGATCAGCGGTGACATCACTGAGAATGCAGCCTATCCATCACTAGAGATCAGCGGTGACATCACTGAGAATGCCGCCTATCCATCACTAGAGATCAGCGGTGACATCACTGAGAATGCAGCCTATCCATCACTAGAGATCAGCGGTGACATCACTGAGAATGCCGCCTATCCATCACTAGAGATTAGCGGTGACATCACTGAGAATGCAGCCTATCCATCACTAGAGATCAGCGGTGCCATCACTGAGAATGCAGCCTATCTATCAGTAGAGATCAGCGGTGACATCACTGAGAATGCCGCCTATCCATCACTAGAGATCAGCGGTGACATCACTGAGAATGCCGCCTATCCATCACCAGAGATCAGCGGTGACATCACTGAGAATGCCGCCTATCCATCACTAGAGATCAGCGGTGACATCACGGAGAATGCAGCCTATCCATCACTAGAGATCAGCGGTGACATCACAGAGAATGCAGCCTATCCATCACTAGAGATCAGCGGTGACATCACTGAGAATGCCGCCTATCCATCACTAGAGATCAGCGGTGACATCACTGAGAATGCAGCCTATCCATCACTAGAGATCAGCGGTGACATCACAGAGAATGCTGCTTATCTATACCCTGACCCACAGGCTACTGCACAGAGAGTTCTTCTCAGTGTGTCTTTTCCGTTTGCCCCGCCTCCCCGCACTAGGCCCCTCCCCCGCACTAGGCTCCTCCCCCGGTCACCTGTAGCCTCGTGGAAGTTCTTGTTGTTGATGATGACGCACTTGCCGACCCTCCCGTAGTTCATGGTGTACTGGTGCTCGGGGCTGACGAGGCGCTGGTTCGGCCGCGGCGTCTTCTCTGATTTCTCCGGGTCATTTTTCTTTTTTCTGTCAGGAGATGAGTAAGATGGTGTCAGGCTACGTTCACACTAGCGTTTCCATTTTTGGTATTGGGCTCCGTCACAGGGGCTTAATACCGGAAAAAAGAACAGAACAGAGCGCTCCAGAATACGTTCCGTTCCGCTCTCATACCGGAGAGCAGCATGCTGCGGTTTTCTTTCCGTCCTGGGATGTGGAGCAAAACGGATCCCTCCTGACTCACAATGTAAGTCAATGGGGACGGATCCGTTTTCTCTGCCACAATAGAAAACGGATCCGTCCCCCATTGACTTTCAATTGAGTTTATAACGGATGCAGACGGTTGTATTATCAGTAACGGACGCGTTTTTGCTGATCCCTGCCGGATCCAGTAAAAACGCTGGTGTGAAAGTCGCCTTATAATAAGTCACACAAGACGCAGGATGGATCCAGGGCGCTCCTCATCTGACCCCATGTGCCTGTATGAGCCCATCCCCCACACAGCTAACTAACAGTGACCTCCACAGCGCCCCAGTAACAGTGACCTCCACAGCGCCCCACTAACAGTGACCTCCACAGCGCCCCACTAACAGTGACCTCCACAGCGCCCCACTAACAGTGACCTCCACAGCGCCCCACTAACAGTGACCTCCACAGCGCCCCACTAACAGTGACCTCCACAGCGCCCCACTAACAGTGACCTCCACAGCGCCCCACTAACAGTGACCTCCACAGCGCCCCACTAACAGTGACCTCCACAGCGCCCCACTAACAGTGACCTCCACAGCGCCCCACTAACAGTGACCTCCACAGCGCCCCACTAACAGTGACCTCCACAGCGCCCCATAACAGTGACCTCCACAGCGCCCCACTAACAGTGACCTCCACAGCGCCCCCATAACAGTGACCTCCACAGCGCCCCATAACAGTGACCTCCACGGTGCCCCCATAACAGTGACATCCACAGCGCCCCATAACAGTGACCTCCACAGCGCCCCCATAACAGTGACCTCCACAGCGCCCCCATAACAGTGACCTCCACAGCGCCCCATAACAGTGACCTCCACAGCGCCCCTAACAGTGACCTCCACAGCGCCCCATAACAGTGACCTCCACAGCGCCCCATAACAGTGACCTCCACAGCGCCCCCATAACAGTGACCTCCACAGCGCCCCCATAACAGTGACCTCCACAGCGCCCCCATAACAGTGACCTCCACAGCGCCCCCATAACAGTGACCTCCACAGCGCCCCCATAACAGTGACCTCCACAGCGCCCCCATAACAGTGACCTCCACAGCGCCGCCCATAACAGTGACCTCCACAGCGCCCCCTAACAGTGACCTCCACAGCGCCCCCATAACAGTGACCTCCACAGCGCCCCATAACAGTGACCTCCACAGCGCCCCATAACAGTGACCTCCACAGCGCCCCTAACAGTGACCTCCACAGCGCCCCTAACAGTGACCTCCACAGCGCCCCCATAACAGTGACCTCCACAGCGCCCCATAACAGTGACCTCCACAGCGCCCCCTAACAGTGACCTCCACAGCGCCCCCTAACAGTGACCTCCACAGCGCCCCATAACAGTGACCTCCACAGCGCCCCATAACAGTGACCTCCACAGCGCCCCCTAACAGTGACCTCCACAGCGCCCCCTAACAGTGACCTCCACAGCGCCCCTAACAGTGACCTCCACAGCGCCCCATAACAGTGACCTCCACAGCGCCCCCATAACAGTGACCTCCACAGCGCCCCATAACAGTGACCTCCACAGCGCCCCCTAACAGTGACCTCCACAGCGCCCCCTAACAGTGACCTCCACAGCGCCGCCCATAACAGTGACCTCCACAGCGCCCCCATAACAGTGACCTCCACAGCGCCGCCCTAACAGTGACCTCCACAGCGCCCCACTAACAGTGACCTCCACAGCGCCCCCCATACCAGTGACCTCCACGGTGCCCCCCATACCAGTGACCTCCACAGCGCCGCCCTAACAGTGACCTCCACAGCGCCGCCCTAACAGTGACCTCCACAGCGCCCCACTAACAGTGACCTCCACGGTGCCCCCCATACCAGTGACCTCCACGGCGCCCCCCATACCAGAGACATCCACGGTGCCCCCCCTAACAGTGCACCCATAACAGTGACCTCCACAGCGCCCCCCTAACAGTGACCTCCACAGCGCCCCCTAACAGTGACCTCCACAGCGCCCCTAACAGTGACCTCCACAGCGCCCCTAACAGTGACCTCCACAGCGCCCCTAACAGTGACCTCCACAGCGCCCCCTAACAGTGACCTCCACAGCGCCCCTAACAGTGACCTCCACAGCGCCCCTAACAGTGACCTCCACAGCGCCCCTAACAGTGACCTCCACAGCGCCCTAACAGTGACCTCCACAGCGCCCCCTAACAGTGACCTCCACAGCGCCCCTAACAGTGACCTCCACAGCGCCCCCTAACAGTGACCTCCACAGCGCCCCCTAACAGTGACCTCCACAGCGCCCCTAACAGTGACCTCCACAGCGCCCCTAACAGTGACCTCCACAGCGCCCCTAACAGTGACCTCCACAGCGCCCCTAACAGTGACCTCCACAGCGCCCCTAACAGTGACCTCCACAGCGCCCCTAACAGTGACCTCCACAGCGCCCCTAACAGTGACCTCCACAGCGCCCCTAACAGTGACCTCCACAGCGCCGCCCTAACAGTGACCTCCACAGCGCCGCCCTAACAGTGACCTCCACAGCGCCGCCTAACAGTGACCTCCACAGCGCCGCCTAACAGTGACCTCCACAGCGCCGCCCTAACAGTGACCTCCACAGCGCCGCCCTAACAGTGACCTCCACAGCGCCGCCCTAACAGTGACCTCCACAGCGCCGCCCTAACAGTGACCTCCACAGCGCCCCACTAACAGTGACCTCCACAGCGCCCCACTAACAGTGACCTCCACGGTGCCCCCCATACCAGTGACCTCCACGGCGCCCCCCATACCAGAGACATCCACGGCGCCCCATACCAGAGACATCCACAGCGCCCCTAACAGTGCCCCCATAACAGTGACCTCCACAGCGCCGCCCTGACAGTGACCTCCACAGCGCCGCCTAACAGTGACCTCCACAGCGCCGCCTAACAGTGACCTCCACTGCGCCCCTAACAGTGACCTCCACAGCGCCCCCTAACAGTGACCTCCACAGCGCCCTCCTAACAGTGACCTCCACAGCGCCCCTAACAGTGACCTCCACAGCGCCCTAACAGTGACCTCCACAGCGCCCTAACAGTGACCTCTACAGCGCCCCTAACAGTGACCTCCACAGCGCCGCCCTAACAGTGACCTCCACAGCGCCGCCCTAACAGTGACCTCCACAGCGCCGCCCTAACAGTGACTCTCCACAGCGCCGCCTAACAGTGACCTCCACAGCGCCGCCTAACAGTGACCTCCACAGCGCCGCCTAACAGTGACCTCCACAGCGCCCCACTAACAGTGTCCTCCACGGTGCCCCCATACCAGTGACATCCACAGGCGCCCCATACCAGAGACATCCACAGCGCCCCATACCAGAGACATCCACAGCGCCTCCATACCAGAGACATCCACAGCGCCCCTAACAGTGCCCCCATAACAGTGACCTCCACAGCGCCGCCCTGACAGTGACCTCCACAGCGTCGCCCTAACAGTGACCTCCACAGCGCTGCCCTAACAGTGACCTCCACTGCGCCGCCCTAACAGTGACCTCCACTGCGCCGCCCTAACAGTGACCTCCACTGCGCCGCCCTAACAGTGACCTCCACTGCGCCCTAACAGTGACCTCCACAGCGCCCCCTAACAGTGACCTCCACAGCGCCCCCTAACAGTGACCTCCACAGCGCCCCTAACAGTGACCTCCACAGCGCCCCTAACAGTGACCTCCACAGCGCCCCCCTAACAGTGACCTCCACAGCGCCCTCTAACAGTGACCTCCACAGCGCCCCCTAACAGTGACCTCCACAGCGCCCCTAACAGTGACCTCCACAGCGCCCCTAACAGTGACCTCCACAGCGCCCCTAACAGTGACCTCCACAGCGCCCCTAACAGTGACCTCCACAGCGCCCCCCTAACAGTGACCTCCACAGCGCCCCCATAACAGTGACCTCCACAGCGCCGCCCAAACAGTGACCTCCACAGCGCCGCCCAAACAGTGACCTCCAAAGCGCCGCCCTAACAGTGACCTCCACAGCGCCGCCCTACCAGTGACCTCCACAGCGCCGCCCTAACAGTGACCTCCACAGCGCCGCCCTAACAGTGACCTCCACAGCGCCGCCCTAACAGTGACCTCCACAGCGCCGCCCTAACAGTGACCTCCACAGTGCCCCCATAACAGTGACATCCACAGTGCCCCCATAACAGTGACCTCCACAGTGCCCCCATAACAGTGACCTCCACAGTGCCCCCATAACAGTGACCTCCACAGTGCCCCCATAACAGTGACATCCACAGTGCCCCCATAACAGTGACATCCACAGTGCCCCCATAACAGTGACATCCACAGATCCCCCATAACAGTGTCATCCACAGTGCCCCCATAACAGTGACATCCACAGTGCCCCCATAACAGTGACATCCACAGTGCCCCCATAACAGTGACATCCACAGTGCCCCCATAACAGTGACCTCCACAGTGCCCCCATAACAGTGACATCCACAGATCCCCCATAACAGTGACATCCACAGATCCCCCATAACAGTGACATCCACAGTGCCCCCATAACAGTGACCTCCACAGTGCCCCCATAACAGTGACATCCACAGTGCCCCCATAACAGTGACATCCACAGATCCCCCATAACAGTGACATCCACAGTGCCCCCATAACAGTGACCTCCACAGCGCCCTAACAGTGACCTCCACAGCGCCTCCTAACAGTGACCTCCACAGCGCCCCTAACAGTGACCTCCACAGTGCCCCCCCATAACAGTGACCTCCACAGCGCCCCCCATAACAGTGACCTCCACAGCGCCCCCCTAACAGTGACCTCCACAGCGCCCCCCTAACAGTGACCTCCACAGCGCCGCCCTAACAGTGACCTCCACAGCGCCGCCCTAACAGTGACCTCCACAGCGCCGCCCTAACAGTGACCTCCACAGCGCCGCCCTAACAGTGACCTCCACAGCGCCGCCCTAACAGTGACCTCCACAGCGCCGCCCTAACAGTGACCTCCACAGCGCCGCCCTAACAGTGACCTCCACAGCGCCCCACTAACAGTGACCTCCACAGCGCCCCACTAACAGTGACCTCCACGGTGCCCCCCATACCAGTGACCTCCACGGTGCCCCCCATACCAGTGACATCCACGGCGCCCCCCATACCAGAGACATCCACAGCGCCCCCCATACCTGAGACATCCACAGCGCCCCCCTAACAGTGCCCCCATAACAGTGACCTCCACAGCGCCGCCCTGACAGTGACCTCCACAGCGCCGCCCTGACAGTGACCTCCACAGCGCCCCCCTAACAGTGACCTCCACAGTGCCCCCATAACAGTGACCTCCACAGTGCCCCCCTAACAGTGACCTCCACAGTGCCCCCATAACAGTGACCTCCACAGCGCCCCCATAACTGTGACCTCCACAGTGCCCCCATAACAGTGACATCCATAGCGCCCCATAACAGTGACCTCCACAGCGCCCCCATAACTGTGACCTCCACAGTGCCCCCATAACTGTGACCTCCACAGTGCCCCCATAACTGTGACCTCCACAGTGCCCCCATAACAGTGACATCCACAGTGCCCCCATAACAGTGACATCCACAGTGCCCCCATAACAGTGACATCCACAGTGCCCCCATAACAGTGACATCCACAGTGCCCCCATAACAGTGACATCCACAGTGCCCCCATAACAGTGACCTCCACAGTGCCTCCATAACAGTGACATCCACAGTGCCCCCATAACAGTGACATCCACAGTGCCCCCATAACAGTGACATCCACAGATCCCCATAACAGTGTCATCCACAGTGCCCCCATAACAGTGACATCCACAGTGCCCCCATAACAGTGACATCCACAGTGCCCCCATAACAGTGACATCCACAGTGCCCCCATAACAGTGACCTCCACAGTGCCCCCATAACAGTGACATCCACAGATCCCCATAACAGTGACATCCACAGATCCCCCATAACAGTGACATCCACAGTGCCCCCATAACAGTGACCTCCACAGTGCCCCCATAACAGTGACATCCACAGTGCCCCCATAACAGTGACATCCACAGATCCCCATAACAGTGACATCCACAGTGCCCCCATAACAGTGACCTCCACAGTGCCCCCATAACAGTGACATCCACAGCGCCCCATAACAGTGACATCCACAGCGCCCCCATAACAGTGACCTCCACAGTGCCCCCATAACAGTGACATCCACAGTGCCCCCATAACAGTGACCTCCACAGTGCCCCCATAACAGTGACATCCACAGTGCCCCCCATAACAGTGACATCCACAGTGCCCCATAACAGTGACATCCACAGATCCCCCATAACAGTGACACCCACAGATCCCCCATAACAGTGACACCCACAGTGCCCCCATAACAGTGCCCCCACAGCAGACGGAGTGACACTTGTTCTCCGGTTTTCCATGTCAGATTTTCAGGTTTATCCGGATGTAAATGGAAACGACAGAAACAGAGGAAGAAAAATGTAGATTCCTCTGCAGGATTAGTTTTCAGCAATGAGACAAAGGCGCAGAACACCAGAGAAGGTATCCAAATGTATCCGAGCCCTGTGGGCCTACAGACAATGTGCCCTTAAAGGGCAGCTCCACCCCAGGTGCAGAACTCCCCGTTATCAGGAGATTCATCTTCATAGGTCAGTGATACTGCTAATGGGGTAAAACAGTTGTCAGAGCCCCGCCCCCGTTACTGATAGACTCCTCCCTCTGGTACTGACACACCTCGCCCCCTACTACTACTCCTACTAATATATCTAGTTATGGATGGGGGTGGTATCACTGCAGGCCTATAGACAAGACGGCTGGTGCCCCCATATTGGTTCTGCATGAACAAGTCTAAGGGGCGGAGCTTGGGATTTGTCCATTGAGGAGGACGACCAATCACATTCATTGTAGTTCAGTACAGAATGAGTGGTCATGGGGGTCCGGGGGGTTGTGTATGACATATCCACAGGTCGGGCCCCGGGGACTTCCCTTTACAGATTCTCACCCGTCAAATCCCTGGATCATGGAGCTAAAGCAATAGTCACTGGATCCGTCAGCAGCAGCTAGCCTGCCTGATGATGGTCTCCAGCACACAATATAAATGCTAATCGAAAAAGAGGGAAAAAAAGGGGAAATTAAGAAACAACAGATATTCTCCAAGAGTTAGAGTCGCCATGGAGGGGCCGGGTGGTCCTCAGGAACATCATATAACGGAAGCTACAACCCCCAACAATACCCGGAGAATAGTCCATTCCCTGAGCTGCAGTACCAGGGTAAGGGGATGGGGGATTACCCGAGACCCCCCCAGTGTCAGAGGATGAGGGATTACCCGAAACCCCCCCAGTGTCAGAGGATGAGGGATTACCCGAAACCCCCCCAGTATCAGAGGATGGGGATTACCCGAGACCCCCCCAATGTCAGAGGATGGGGATTACCCGAGACCCCCTCCCCCAGTGTCAGAGGATTACCTGAGACCCCCCCCCCTTCCCAGTGTCAGAGGATGGGGATTAGCTGAGACCCCCAGTGTCAGAGGATGGGGATTACCCGAGACCCCCCCAGTGTCAGAGGATGGGGATTACCCGAGACCCCCCCAGTGTCAGAGGATGGGGATTACCCGAGACCTCCCCAGTGTCAGAGGATGGGGATTACCTGAGATCCCCCCAGTGTAAAAGGATGGGGATTACCTAAGACCCCCAGTGTCAGAGGATGGGGGATTACCTGAGACCCCCTCCCCAGTGTCAGAGGATGGGGATTACCCGAGACTCCCCCAGTGTCAGAGGATGGGGATTACCTGAGACCCCCCCAGTGTCAGAGGATGGGGATTACCTGAGACCCCCAGTGTCAGAGGATGGGGATTACCTGAGACTCCCCAGTGTCAGAGGATGGGGATTACCCGAGACACCCCCCCCCCCCTCCCAGGGTCCGGGGACTACCTGAGACCCCCCAGGGCCGGGCAGAGAGTTACCTGGGCTCCTCATTAAGTGGCACTCCACTCTGCATCTGAACACACGCCGGATCTGCCGCCTGCCGTTTTATGCCGTGGCCCACTCCCCAGTAGCCCACCATGACCAGGCTGCTCTGCAGTTCAGCAGCTTCACCTGACTCAGCAGAGTCCGACCAGAGTTTTCTATGGGCCATTGAGCCCCACCCCACCCCCGCCCTGCCGGGTGTATTCAGCAATGACCCTCACTGCTGAGCCGAGCAAAACCCCGACCCTCACCACCAACCATAAAACACGAGTGCCCCCCACTCACCGGTATACTGCAGCCCCCTCCACTCACCTGTATACTGCAGCCCCCCCCACTCACCTGTATACTGCAGCCCCCCCCCACTCACCTGTATACTGCAGCCCCCCCACTCACCTGTATACTGCAGCCCCCCCACTCACCTGCATACTGCAGCCCCCCCCACTCACCTGTATACTGCAGCCCCCCCCCAACTCACCTGTATACTGCAGCCCCCCCACTCACCTGTATACTGCAGCCCCCCACTCACCTGTATACTGCTGGCCTCCCACTCACCTGCATACTGCTGGCCCCCACTCACCTGCATACTGCTGCCCCCCACTCACCTGTATACTGCTGCCCTCCACTCACCTGTATACTGCTGGCCCCCACTCACATGTATACTGCTGCCCCCCCCACTATATGGTGTATATACATAGTATCAGTGCACGGTGTGTGTGTGTATGGTGTATATACATAGTATCAGTGCACAGTGTGTGAGTGTATGGTGTGTATACATAGTATCAGTGCCTGGTGTATGGTGTATATACATAGTATCAGTGCGTGGTGTATGGTGTATATACATAGTATCAGTGCACGGTGTGAGTGTATGGTGTATATACATAGTATCAGTGCACGGTGTGTGAGTGTATGGAGTATATACATAGTATCAGTGCACAGTGTGAGTGTATGGTGTATATACATAGTATCAGTGCACCGTGTGTGTGTGTGTGTATGGTGTATATACATAGTATCAGTGCACAGTGTGTGAGTGTATGGTGTATATACATAGTATCAGTGCACAGTGTGTGAGTGTATGGTGTATATACATAGTATCAGTGCACAGTGTGTGAGTGTATGGTGTATATAAATAGTATCAGTGTACGGTGTGTGTGTGTGTGTATGGTGTATATACATAGTATCAGTGCACAGTGTATGGTGTATATACATAGTATCAGTGCACGGTGTGAGTGTATGGTGTATATACATAGTATCAGTGCACGGTGTATATACATAGTATCAGTGCACAGTGTGTGAGTGTATGGTGTATATACATAGTATCAGTGCACGGTGTGTGTGTGTGTATGGTGTATATACATAGTATCAGTGCACAGTGTATGGTGTATATATACATAGTATCAGTGCACAGTGTATGGTGTATATACATAGTATCAGTGCACAGTGTATGGTGTATATACATAGTATCAGTGCACAGTGAGTGTATGGTGTATATACATAGTATCAGTGCACAGTGTGAGTGTATGGTGTATATACATAGTATCAGTGCACGGTGTGTGTGTGTATGGTGTATATACATAGTATCAGTGCACAGTGTATGGTGTATATACATAGTATCAGTGCACGGTGTATATACATAGTATCAGTGCACAGTGTATGGTGTATATACATAGTATCAGTGCACAGTGTATGGTGTATATACATAGTATCAGTGCACGGTGTGAGTGTATGGTGTATATACATAGTATCAGTGCACAGTGTATGGTGTATATACATAGTATCAGTGCACAGTGTATGGTGTGTATACATAGTATCAGTGCACAGTGTATGGTGTATATACATAGTATCAGTGCACAGTGTGTGAGTGTATGGTGTATATACATAGTATCAGTTCACTGTGTATGGTGTATATATACATAGTATCAGTGCACAGTGTGTGAGTGTATGGTGTATATACATAGTATCAGTGCACTGTGTGAGTGTATGGTGTATATACATAGTATCAGTGTACGGTGTGTGAGTGTATGGTGTATATACATAGTATCAGTGCACAGTGTGTGTGTGTGTATGGTGTATATACATAGTATCAGTGCACAGTGTGTGAGTGTATGGTGTATATACATAGTATCAGTGCACAGTGTGTGAGTGTATGGTGTATATACATAGTATCAGTGCACAGTGTGAGTGTATGGTGTATATACATAGTATCAGTGCACAGTGTGTGAGTGTATGGTGTATATACATAGTATCAGTGCACAGTGTGTGAGTGTATGGTGTATATACATAGTATCAGTGCACAGTGTGAGTGTATGGTGTATATACATAGTATCAGTGCACGGTGTGTGTGTATGGTGTATATACATAGTATCAGGGCACGGTGTGAGTGTATGGTGTATATACATAGTATCAGTGCACGGTGTGAGTGTATGGTGTATATACATAGTATCAGTGCACAGGGTGTGAGTGTATGGTGTATATACATAGTATCAGTGCACAGTGTGAGTGTATGGTGTATATACATAGTATCAGTGCACAGTGTGTGAGTGTATGGTGTATATACATAGTATCAGTGCACAGTGTGTGAGTGTATGGTGTATATACATAGTATCAGTGCACAGTGTGTGAGTGTATGGTGTATATACATAGTATCAGTGCACAGTGTGTGAGTGTATGGTGTATATACATAGTATCAGTGCACAGTGTGTGAGTGTATGGTGTATATACATAGTATCAGTGCACAGTGTGTGAGTGTATGGTGTATATACATAGTATCAGTGCACAGTGTGTGAGTGTATGGTGTATATACATAGTATCAGTGCACAGTGTGTGAGTGTATGGTGTATATACATAGTATCAGTGCACAGTGTGTGAGTGTATGGTGTATATACATAGTATCAGTGCACAGTGTGTGAGTGTATGGTGTATATACATAGTATCAGTGCACAGTGTGTGAGTGTATGGTGTATATACATAGTATCAGTGCACAGTGTGTGAGTGTATGGTGTATATACATAGTATCAGTGCACAGTGTGTGAGTGTATGGTGTATATACATAGTATCAGTGCACAGTGTGTGAGTGTATGGTGTATATACATAGTATCAGTGCACAGTGTGTGAGTGTATGGTGTATATACATAGTATCAGTGCACAGTGTGTGAGTGTATGGTGTATATACATAGTATCAGTGCACAGTGTGTGAGTGTATGGTGTATATACATAGTATCAGTGCACAGTGTGTGAGTGTATGGTGTATATACATAGTATCAGTGCACAGTGTGTGAGTGTATGGTGTATATACATAGTATCAGTGCACAGTGTGAGTGTATGGTGTATATACATAGTATCAGTGCACAGTGTATGGTGTATATACATAGTATCAGTGCACGGTGTGAGTGTATGGTGTATATACATAGTATCAGTGCACAGTGTGTGTGTGTATGTTGTATATACATAGTATCAGTGCACGGTGTGAGTGTATGGTGTATATACATATTATCAGTGCACAGTGTATGGTATATATACACAGTATTAGTGCACAGTGTATGGTGTATATACATAGTATCAGTGCACAGTGTATGGTATATATACATAGTATCAGTGCACAGTGTATGGTGTATATACACAGTATCAGTGCACTGTGTGTGTGTGTATGGTGTATATACACAGTATCATTGCACTGTGTGAGTGTATATACAGAGCATCAGTGCACAGTGTGTGAGTGTATGGTGTATATACATAGTATCAGTGCACAGTGTGTGAGTGTATGGAGTATATACATAGTATCAGTGCACAGTGTGAGTGTATGGTGTATATACATAGTATCAGTGCACAGTGTATGGTATATATACATAGTATCAGTGCACAGTGTATGGTGTATATACATAGTATCAGTGCACAGTGTATGGTGTATATACATAGTATCAGTGCACAGTGTGTGTGTGTATGGTGTATATACATAGTGTCAGTGCACGGTGTGTGAGTGTATGGTGTATATACATAGTATCAGTGCACGGTGTGTGAGTGTATGGTGTATATACATAGTATCAGTGAACGGTGTTGCATTCAAAGAAATCAATGGAAACTGCATACAACAGACATGTTCCCAATGGGCATCACATGACCTTAATGGTGTGACCAGGGTTGGAAAGACAGTAAATGTGACCTCACCACTAAAAACCAGCAGAATCGGGCCAGGGTGAGCGCAGAGGACATGAGAAGGAGTGGGGACCCTGAAGTGATCCTTCTGTGCTGTAAGTCACATTACGTAACAGAAGACTTGTGAGAAGTGACCGGAGTTTAAGACAAAACAGGAGAATTGTGAATGCAGCTCTGGATATCTGCTCCTGGAAAAGCTGAGTGACAACTTATAGTTTCCCGAACAGCAGAGAGGAGCAGGATCCAGAGCCTGGGAAAGCTGGGTGACAATGGCCAGTAATGGATGAGTTGTCACCCAGCTTTCCCAGAGATTGATAAACCCCTTTAACAAGGAATATAATGGGTTTCCCAGCATGTGATCCACTGATGAGAGTTTCATTGCAGACAGCTAAGGGTTCATTTACTTTTACACAACTTATCCTGGAGACCTGAGACACTGATCAGTGATCGACTGGTCCTCGGTGCTTTCCTGCCATCCAGTGGCCGCTCTGGGTAGTGCACACAGATTTACATACAGGCTCAGATCTCACAAGCGATGAAGTCTTTGTGAATAACGGAAGTAATGGAATTGAAATCACTGTAGTAGATATAAATCTTGAGTCCTAGAGCCCCTAATCCAATAGAGAGACCGGATCAGATCCTCCTAATAAAAATACAGATCCCTAACCAGATCTCCCGAATTAAAATATAGACCCAAAACCACATCACCCTAATAAAGACACAGACCCCAAAATCCCCCTAATGCAGATACAGACCCCAGACCAGATCCCCCTAATAAAGATACAGACCCCAGACTAGATCCCTCTAATAAAGATACAGACCCCAGACCAGATCCCCCTAATAAAGATACATACCCCAGACTAGATCCCTAATAAAGATACAGACCCCAGACTAGATCCCTCTAATAAAGATACAGACCCCATACCAGATCCCTGTAATAAAGATTCAGACCCCAGACCAGATCCTCTAATAAAGATACAGACCCCAGACCAGATCCCTCTAATAAAGATACAGACCCTAGACCAGATCCCTGTAATAAAGATACAGACCCCAGACCAGATCCTCTAATAAAGATACAGACCCCAGACCAGATCCCTCTAATGAAGATACAGACCCTAGACCAGATCCCTCTAATGAAGATACAGACCCTAGACCAGATCCCCTAATAAAGACACAGACCCCAGACCAGATTCCTGTAAAAAAGATACAGACCCCAGACTAGATCCATCTAATAAAGACACAGACCCCAGACCAGATCCCCCTAATAAAGACACAGACCCCAGACCAGATCCCTGTAAAAAAGACACAGACCCCAGACCAGATCCCCCTAATAAAGATACAGACCCCAGACCAGATCCCCCTAATAAAGACACAGACCCCAGACCAGATCCCTGTAAAAAAGATACAGACCCCAGACTAGATCCCTCTAAAAAAGACACAGACCCCAGACCAGATCCCCCTAATAAAGATACAGACTCCAGACACTCACAGATGTGCTGTATTGGGGGGTGCAGTGTACCCCTGCAGACTAGACCGCTGCCTGCTCTGAGGGGTGCTTGTCAGATACAGGCTAAGGGTGCTTTCACACTTGCGTTCTGAGGATCCGGCAGGCACTTCAGGCCCGCCAGATCCGTCAGAACGCAAGTCACCTGAAAGCATTTGAAGACTGATCAGGAACCCTGGCTGCCATGGTAACCGATCGGAGCTGCTGCTGCGCATGCGCAGAGCTAAACGTCGGATCCGGCAATGCGCCGAAACAGCATTTAGCTTAATTCCGGATCCGGATTGATACACTTCAATGGGCATTAATTCCGGATCCGGCGTTACAGCAAGTCCTCCGGATTTTTGGATGGAAACAAATCCGCAGCATGCTGCGGTTTTATCAACGGCCAAAAAACGTTCACATACTGAACGGAAGACGTCCTGATGCATCCTGAACGGATTTCCCTCTATTCAGAATGCATTAGGATAAAACTGATCAGTATCTTTCCGTCCTAGAGCCCCGAGGACGGAACTCTAGGACGGAAACCAAAAACGCAAGTGTGAAAGAGGCCTAAGGCTGGGAATTGCACCTACAAGTTTTGAGTCATTCCTTTTGAATCCACTCCTGACTTTACAAAAAAATAAAAAATGGTCCAGAAACTACAGGTATGGATCCAACCTTTAAAGAGGACCTTTCACTGCTTCTGACATGAATGTTTTAATAACTTCATGCATTCCCCATGTAATAACAATTCTGGAGCAACGATTCTTATGACTATGCTGTGGCCTGAAATGGCTGATAACAGGGAGCAATAGACTGTATTCTCCTGTCCTACAGTCATCCTCTCCCCTGAAATGGCTGATAACAGGGAGCAATAGACTGTATTCTCCTGTCCTACAGTCATCCTCTCCCCTGAAATGGCTGATAACAGGGAGCAATAGATTGTATTCTCCTGTCCTACAGTCATCCTCTCCCCTGAAATGGCTGATAACAGGGGCAATAGACTGTATTCACCTGTCCTACAGTCATCCTCTTCCCTGAAATGGCTGATAACAGGGAGCAATAGACTGTATTCTCCTGTCCTACAGTCATCCTCTCCCCTGAAATGGCTGATAACAGGAGCAATAGACTGTATTCTTCTGTCCTACAGTCATCCTCTCCCCTGAAATGGCTGATAACAGGGGGCAATAGACTGTATTCTCCTGTCCTACAGTCATCCTCTCCCCTGAAATGGCTGATAACAGGAAGCAATAGACTGTATTCTCCTGTCCTACAGTCATCCCCTCCCCTGAAATGGCTCATAACATGGGGCAATAGACTGTATTCTCCTGTCCTACAGTCATCCTCTCCCCTGAAATAGCTGATAACAGGCGGCAATAGACTGTATTCTCCTATCCTACAGTCATCCTCTCCCCTGAAATGGCTGACAACAGGGGCAATAGATTGTATTCTCCTGTCCTACAGTCATCCTCTCCCCTGAAATGGCTAATAACAGGGAGCAATAGACTGTATTCTCCAGTCCTACAGTCATCCTCTCCCCTGAAATGGCTGATAACAGGGAGCAATAGACTGTATTCTCCTGTCCTACAGTCATCCTTCCCCTGAAATGGCTGATAACAGGGAGCAATAGACTGTATTCTCCTGTCCTACAGTCATCCTCTCCCCTGAAATGGCTGATAACAGGGAGCAATAGACTGTATTCTCCTGTCCTACAGTCATCCTCTCCCTGAAATGGCTGATAACAGGGAGCAATAGACTGTATTCTCCTGTCCTACAGTCATCCTCTCCCTGAAATGGCTGATAACAGGGAGCAATAGACTGTATTCTCCTGTCCTACAGTCATCCTCTCCCTGAAATGGCTGATAACAGGGAGCAATAGACTGTATTCTCCTGTCCTACAGTCATCCTCTCCCTGAAATGGCTGATAACAGGGAGCAATAGACTGTATTCTCCTGTCCTACAGTCATCCTCTCCCCTGAAATGGCTGATAACAGGGGGCAATAGACTGTATTCTCCTGTCCTACAGTCATCCTCTCCCCTGAAATGGCTGATAACAGGGAGCAATAGACTGTATTCTCCTGTCCTACAGTCATCCTCTCCTCTGAAATGGCTGATAACAGGAGGCAATAGACTGTATTCTCCTGTCCTACAGTCATCCTCTCCCCTGACATGGCTGATAACAGGGAGCAATAGACTGTATTCTCCTGTCCTATAGTCATCCTCTCCCCTGAAATGGCTGATAACAGGGGGTAATAGACTGTATTCTCCTGTCCTACAGTCATCCTCTCCCCTGAAATGGCTGATAACAGGGAGCAATAGACTGTATTCTCCTGTCCTACAGTCATCCTCTCACTGAAATGGCTGATAACAGGGGGCAATATAATGTATTCTCCTGTCCTACAGTCATCCTCTCCCCTGAAATGGCTGATAACAGGGGGCAATAGACTATTCTCCTGTCCTACAGTCATCCTCCCCCCTGAAATGGCTGATAACAGGGGGCAATAGACTGTATTCTCCTGTCCTACAGTCATCATCTCCCCTGAAATGGCTGATAACAGTGAGCAATAGACTGTATTCTCCTGTCCTACAGTCATCCTCTCCCCTGAAATGGCTGATAACAGGGAGCAATAGACTGTATTCTCCTGTCCTACAGTCATCCTCTCCCCTGAAATGGCTGATAACAGGGAGTAATAGACTGTATTCTCCTGTCCTACAGTCATCCTCTCCCCTGAAATGGCTGATAACAGAGAGCAATAGACTGTATTCTCCAGTCCTACAGTCATCCTCTCCCCTGAAATGGCTGATAACAGGGAGCAATAGACTGTATTCTCCTGTCCTACAGTCATCCTTCCCCTGAAATGGCTGATAACAGGGAGCAATAGACTGTATTCTCCTGTCCTACAGTCATCCTCTCCCCTGAAATGGCTGATAACAGGGAGCAATAGACTGTATTCTCCTGTCCTACAGTCATCCTCTCCCCTGAAATGGCTGATAACAGGGAGCAATAGACTGTATTCTCCTGTACTACAGTCATCCTCTCCCCTGAAATGGCTGATAACAGGGGGCAATAGACTGTATTCTCATGTCCTACAGTCATCCTCTCCCCTGAAATGGCTGATAACAGGGGGCAATAGACTGTATTCTCCTGTCCTACAGTCATCCTCTCCCCTGAAATGGTTAATAACAGGGGGCAATAGATTGTATTCTCCAGTCCTACAGTCATCCTCTCCCCTGAAATAGCTGATAACAGGGGCAATAGATTGTATTCTCCTGTCCTACAGTCATCCTCTCCCCTGAAATGGCTAATAACAGGGAGCAATAGACTGTATTCTCCTGTACTACAGTCATCCTCTCCCCTGAAATGGCTGATAACAGGAGGCAATAGAATGTATTCTACTGTCCTACAGTCATCCTCTCCCCTGAAATGTCTGATAACAGGGGCAATAGACTGTATTCTTCTCTCCTACAGTCATCCTCTCCCCTGAAATGGCTGATAACAGGGAGCAATAGACTGTATTCTCCTGTCCTACTGTCATCCTCTCCCCTGAAATGGCTGATAACAGGGGGCAATAGACTGTATTCTCCTGTCCTACAGTCATCCTCTCCCCTGAAATGGCTGATAACAGGGGCAATAGACTGTATTCTTCTCTCCTACAGTCATCCTCTCCCCTGAAATGGCTGATAACAGGGGGCAATAGACTGTATTCTCCTGTCCTACAGTCATCCTCTCCCCTGAAATGACTGATAACAGGGGGCAATAGATTGTATTCTCCTGTCCTACAGTCATCCTCTCCCCTGAAATGGCTGATAACAGGGAGCAATAGACTGTATTCTCCTGTCCTACAGTCATCCTCTCCCCTGAAATGGCTGATAACAGGGGGCAATATAATGTATTCTCCTGTCCTACAGTCATCCTCTCCCCTGAAATGGCTGATAACAGGGGGCAATAGACTATTCTCCTGTCCTACAGTCATCCTCCCCCCTGAAATGGCTGATAACAGGGGGCAATAGACTGTATTCTCCTGTCCTACAGTCATCATCTCCCCTGAAATGGCTGATAACAGGGAGCAATAGACTGTATTCTCCTGTCCTACAGTCATCCTCTCCCCTGAAATGGCTGATAACATGGGGCAATAGACTGTATTCTTCTGTCCTACAGTCATCCTCTCCCCTGAAATGGCTGATAACAGGGGACAATAGACTGTATTCTCCTGTCCTACAGCCATCCTCTCCCCTGAAATGGCTGATAACAGGGGCAATAGACTGTATTCTTCTGTCCTACAGTCATCCTCTCCCCTGAAATGGCTGATAACAGGGGGCAATAGACTGTATTCTCCTGTCCTACAGTCATCCTCTCCCCTGAAATGGCTGATAACAGGAAGCAATAGACTGTATTCTCCTGTCCTACAGTCATCCCCTCCCCTGAAATGGCTCATAACAGGGGGCAATAGACTGTATTCTCCTGTCCTACAGTCATCCTCTCCCCTGAAATGGCTGATAACAGGGGGCAATAGACTGTATTCTCCTGTCCTACAGTCATCCTCTCCCCTGAAATGGCTGATAACAGGGGGCAATAGACTGTATTCTCCTGTCCTACAGTCATCCTCTCCCCTGAAATGGCTGATAACAGGGGGCAATAGACTATTCTCCTGTCCTACAGTCATCCTCTCCCCTGAAATGGCTGATAACAGGGAGCAATAGATTGTATTCTCCTGTCCTACAGTCATCCTCTCCCCTGAAATGGCTGATAACAGGGAGCAATAGATTGTATTCTCCTGTCCTACAGTCATCCTCTCCCCTGAAATGGCTGATAACAGGGGGCAATAGACTGTATTCTCCTGTCCTACAGTCATCCTCTCCCCTGAAATGGCTGATAACAGGGGGCAATAGACTGTATTCTCCTGTCCTACAGTCATCCTCTCCTCTGAAATGGCTGATAACAGGGAGCAATAGACTGTATTCTCCCGTCCTACAGTCATCATCTCCCCTGAAATGTCTGATAACAGGGGGCAATAGACTGTATTCTCCTGTCCTACAGTCATCCTCTCCCCTGAAATGTCTGATAACAGGGGGCAATAGACTGTATTCTCCTGTCCTACAGTCATCCTCTCCCCTGAAATGGCTGATAACAGGGGCAATAGACTGTATTCTCCTGTCATACAGTCATCCTCTCCCCTTAAATGGCTGATAACAGGGGGCAATAGACTGTATTCTCCTGTCCTACAGTCATTCGCTCCCCTGAAATGGCTGATAACAGAGGGCAATAGACTGTATTCTACTGTCCTACAGTCATCCTCTCCCCTGAAATGGCTGATAACATGGGGCAATAGACTGTATTCTCCTGTCCTACAGTCATCCTCTCCCCTGAAATGTCTGATAACAGGGGGCAATAGACTGTATTCTCCTGTCCTACAGTCATCCTCCCCTGAAATGGCTGATAACAGGGGCAATAGACTGTATTCTCCTGTCCTACAGTCATCCTCTCCTCTGAAATGTCTGATAACAGGGGGCAATAGACTGTATTTTCCTGTCCTACAGTCATCCTCTCCCCTGAAATGGCTGATAACAGGGGCAATAGACTGTATTCTCCTGTCCTACAGTCATCCTCTCCCCTGAAATGGCTGATAACAGGGAGCAATAGACTGTATTCTCCTGTCCTACAGTCATCCTCTCCCCTGAAATGGCTGATAACAGGGGGCAATAGATTGTATTCTTCTGTCCTACAGTCATCCTCTCCCCTGAAATGGCTGATAACAGGTAGCAATAGACTGTATTCTCCTGTCCTACAGTCATCCTCTCCCCTGAAATGGCTGATAACAGGGGGCAATAGATTGTATTCTCCTGTCCTACAGTCATCCTCTCCCCTGAAATGTCTGATAACAGGGGGCAATAGACTGTATTCTCCTGTCCTACAGTCATCCTCTCCCCTGAAATGGCTGATAACAGGGGGCAATAGACTGTATTCTCCTGTCCTACAGTCATCCTCTCCCCTGAAATGGCTGATAACAGGGGGCAATAGACTGTATTCTCCTGTCCTACAGCCATCCTCTCCCCTGAAATGGCTGATAACAGGGAGCTGTAGACTGTATTCTCCTGTCCTACAGTCATCCTCTCCCCTGAAATGGCTGATAACAGGGAGCAATAGACTGTATTCTCCTTTCCTACAGTCATCCTCTCCCCTGAAATGGCTGATAACAGGGAGCAATGGACTGTATTCTCCTGTCCTACAGTCATCCTCTCCCCTGAAATGGCTGATAACAGGGGGCAATAGACTGTATTCCTTTCTGCATCAGTGATGTAGTAAGTGGTTGTTTCACCTGGAGAAGAACGATAATCTTTGGGTCCGGTCGGGTATGGCGTCCACTTCGTCATCCGCCTCCTCATTCACTGCCTCTTCCTCCTTCTGCTGGGGAACGGGGACCTGCTGCTCCGCCATCCTGGGAAGAACACAAAGAAATTAGGTCATAGCACCTGTAGAGGGAATCACCCAGCTCTGGACAGACCGTGCACAGTATATACATCTACATTATTATAGACATATATTACTACACCCTTTACCATCTATCCTGTCTCTATATGTGTCTGTATTCACTGTAGTTCTAGCATTCTATTCCTGAACTAGTGAGTAGTGATGAGCGAACACCTGGATGTTCGGGTTCGAGAAGTTCGGCCGAACTTCCCAAAAATGTTCGGTTTCGGGATCCGAACTTGACCCGAACTTTATCCCGAACCCGAACCCCATTGAAGTCAATCGGGATCCAAACTTTTAGGCATTAAAATGGCTGTAAAATAGTCCCGGAAAGGGCTAGAGGGCTGCAAAAGGCAGGAAAATGTAGGTAAATCCCCTGCAAAGAAATGTAGATAGGGAAATGAATTAAAATAAAATAAAATAAATAAAAATTAACCAATATCAATTGGAGAGAGGTCCCACAGCAAGGAATCATGCCTAATATCAACCACCACCGGAGAAGGCCACTCTCAGTTATTTCGGCCCAGCACCCAGACAGAGGAGAGAGGATCCACAGCAAGGAATCATGCTTCATATCAACCACCACTGGAGAAGGCCACTTTCAGTTATTTAGGCCCAGCACCCAGACCGAGGAGAGAGGTCCCACAGCAAGGAATCATGCGTCATATCACCCACCACCGGAGAAGGCCACTCTCAGTTATTTAGGCTCAGCACCCAGACAGAGGAGAGAGGTCCCACAGCAGAGAATCATGCGTCATATCACCCACCACCGGAGAAGGCCACTCTCATTTATTTCGGCCCCACCACCCAGACAGAGGAGAGAGGTCCCACAGCAAGGAATCATGCGTCATATCAACCACCACCCGAGAAGGCCACTTTCAGTTATTTCGGCCCCGGCGCCCAGATTGAGGAGAGGTTCATTCAACTTTGGGTTGCAGCGCAAGATCATGGTAAATAAAAAAAAATGAGGATTCAATAAAGAAGTGCCCCGGAGTACAAGAATACATGGTTGAGGGGGAGGCAGTTATAAATGTCTATTCTGCACAAGGGAGGCTCAGGTCCTGTGGGATCCATGCCTGGTTCATTTTTATGCACGTCAGCTTGGCCACGTTGGCTGTGGACAGGCGGCTGTGTTTGTCAGTAATGACGCCCCCTGCCGTGCGCTGTCCGCATCCGTTGCTCCGTTCCGTGCCCCAGCAAAAAAAATAGAGCATGTCCTATTCTTGTCCGTTTTGCTACATCAGCCAGACACAGCGCTGCTACATCAGCCAGACACAGCGCTGCTACATCAGCCAGACACAGCGCTGCTACATCAGCCAGACACAGCGCTGCTACATCAGCCAGACACAGCAGTGCTACATCAGCCAGACACAGCAGTGCTACATCAGCCAGACACAGCAGTGCTACATCAGCCAGACACAGCAGTGCTACATCAGCCAGACACAGCAGTGCTACATCAGCCAGACACAGCAGTGCTACATCAGCCAGACACGGCGCTGCTACATCAGCCAGACACGGCAGTGCTACATCAGACAGACACGGCAGTGCTCCATCAGCCAGACACGGCAGTGCTCCATCAGCCAGACACGGCAGTGCTCCATCAGCCAGACACGGCAGTGCTCCATCAGCCAGACACGGCAGTGCTCCATCAGCCAGACACGGCAGTGCTCCATCAGCCAGACACGGCAGTGCTCCATCAGCCAGACACGGCAGTGCTCCATCAGCCAGACACGGCAGTGCTCCATCAGCCAGACACGGCAGTGCTCCATCAGCCAGACACGGCAGTGCTCCATCAGCCAGACACGGCAGTGCTCCATCAGCCAGACACGGCAGTGCTCCATCAGCCAGACACGGCAGTGCTCCATCAGCCAGACACGGCAGTGCTCCATCAGCCAGACACGGCAGTGCTCCATCAGCCAGACACGGCGCTGCTCCATCAGCCAGACACGGCGCTGCTCCATCAGCCAGACACGGCGCTGCTCCATCAGCCAGACACGGCGCTGCTCCATCAGCCAGACACGGCGCTGCTCCATCAGCCAGACACAGCGCTGCTCCATCAGCCAGACACAGCGCTGCTACATCAGCCAGACACAGCGCTGCTACATCAGCCAGACACAGCGCTGCTACATCAGCCAGACACAGCAGTGCTACATCAGCCAGACACAGCAGTGCTACATCAGCCAGACACGGCGCTGCTACATCAGCCAGACACGGCACTGCTACATCAGCCAGACACGGCGCTGCTACATCAGCCAGACACGGCGCTGCTACATCAGCCAGACACGGCGCTGCTACATCAGCCAGACACGGCGCTGCTACATCAGCCAGACACGGCGCTGCTACATCAGCCAGACACGGCAGTGCTACATCAGCCAGACACGGCAGTGCTACATCAGCCAGACACGGCAGTGCTACATCAGCCAGACACGGCAGTGCTACATCAGCCAGACACGGCAGTGCTACATCAGCCAGACACGGCAGTGCTACATCAGCCAGACACGGCAGTGCTACATCAGCCAGACACGGCAGTGCTACATCAGCCAGACACGGCAGTGCTACATCAGCCAGACACGGCAGTGCTACATCAGCCAGACACGGCAGTGCTACATCAGCCAGACACGGCAGTGCTACATCAGCCAGACACGGCAGTGCTACATCAGCCAGACACGGCAGTGCTACATCAGCCAGACACGGCAGTGCTACATCAGCCAGACACGGCAGTGCTACATCAGCCAGACACGGCAGTGCTACATCAGCCAGACACGGCAGTGCTACATCAGCCAGACACGGCAGTGCTACATCAGCCAGACACGGCAGTGCTACATCAGCCAGACACGGCAGTGCTACATCAGCCAGACACGGCAGTGCTACATCAGCCAGACACGGCAGTGCTACATCAGCCAGACACGGCAGTGCTACATCAGCCAGACACGGCAGTGCTACATCAGCCAGACACGGCAGTGCTACATCAGCCAGACACGGCAGTGCTACATCAGCCAGACACGGCAGTGCTACATCAGCCAGACACGGCAGTGCTACATCAGCCAGACACGGCAGTGCTACATCAGCCAGACACGGCAGTGCTACATCAGCCAGACACGGCAGTGCTACATCAGCCAGACACGGCAGTGCTACATCAGCCAGACACGGCAGTGCTACATCAGCCAGACACGGCAGTGCTACATCAGCCAGACACGGCAGTGCTACATCAGCCAGACACGGCAGTGCTACATCAGCCAGACACGGCAGTGCTACATCAGCCAGACACGGCAGTGCTACATCAGCCAGACACGGCAGTGCTACATCAGCCAGACACGGCAGTGCTACATCAGCCAGACACGGCAGTGCTACATCAGCCAGACACGGCAGTGCTACATCAGCCAGACACGGCAGTGCTACATCAGCCAGACACGGCAGTGCTACATCAGCCAGACACGGCAGTGCTACATCAGCCAGACACGGCAGTGCTACATCAGCCAGACACGGCAGTGCTACATCAGCCAGACACGGCAGTGCTACATCAGCCAGACACGGCAGTGCTACATCAGCCAGACACGGCAGTGCTACATCAGCCAGACACGGCAGTGCTACATCAGCCAGACACGGCAGTGCTACATCAGCCAGACACGGCAGTGCTACATCAGCCAGACACGGCAGTGCTACATCAGACAGACACGGCAGTGCTACATCAGACAGACACGGCAGTGCTACATCAGACAGACACGGCAGTGCTACATCAGACAGACACGGCAGTGCTACATCAGCCAGACACGGCAGTGCTACATCAGCCAGACACGGCAGTGCTACATCAGCCAGACACGGCAGTGCTACATCAGCCAGACACGGCAGTGCTACATCAGCCAGACACGGCAGTGCTACATCAGCCAGACACGGCAGTGCTACATCAGCCAGACACGGCAGTGCTACATCAGCCAGACACGGCAGTGCTACATCAGCCAGACACGGCAGTGCTACATCAGACAGACACGGCAGTGCTACATCAGACAGACACGGCAGTGCTACATCAGACAGACACGGCAGTGCTACATCAGACAGACACGGCAGTGCTACATCAGACAGACACGGCAGTGCTACATCAGACAGACACCAATCACTCCACATTAGACAAACACAGCACTACTATATCAGACACAGCAGTGCTACATCAGCCAGACACAGCACTGCTACATCAGACACAGCAATACTACATCAGCCTGACACAGCACTGCTACATCAGACACAGCAGTACTACATCATACACCCCCAGCTCTGCCAGTGCAGGGTCCTCCCATACTCTTCTGTTACATTGTTGCGGTTGTGTCTAAGATGTTTCACTTTCATTTGTTCCTTTTTCCAGGAAACATAAACCTGAGGAGGGCGCCGCAGTCACTCATAGGCGCTCAGCACTCCTGGGGCCCCCAGAGGAAAGTCCCAGCGGCTCCAACAGGGTCCTACAGCCTGGAATAATAATCGAGAACACAAAGATTTTTCCTAGAAAGAAAAATAATAAATACTGCACTGGTCGCCATTACCATGTCCATAGTGGAGCTCCCCCAGCTCCCCCTAGACTCTGAATGGCAGGCGAATAGTCTCCTTACTCATTCCCATATATGTGTCAGTCTTTACTGTGATTCTAGCATTCTGTTCATGAACCAGGTAGCTCAGGATGAACCATGGTAGGAGAGAAGGGTATTTAGGAACGCAACAGAAAAACCTTAGTATATCCATAATGAAAACTAAAGTAACAAAGCTGCAGCTGTGGCCACAATCTATGGAAAGGGGAAAAGACCCTGCGGAGACCCCAGAACACTCATCACATGACACCGTAGAACCACAAGGCCCAGCAGACCCCAGCACAGATAGTAGCACTCCATAGGAAGCCCCCCCTATAGACTGTACACAGAGGGGTTAACTCCTCATGTGCTGAGCCCCTCCACAATCTGAATTACCTGAGAATTCCTAAATCCGCGCCCCGGGTGGTGGCTCCTCAGCCCCTAACTTCACAAAGTTTCATTTCCAAATCTCCACCCCCAATAGGAAGTAGAAGAGGCTGTCCCCCTCCCCCTCCCCCTCCCCATGTGTGCAGCGAGAGTGACGTGTAGGGGGTGTATCTAATCCTATCAAGTGTGATACTGTCTGAGAGAGGCGTGAGCTGCTGTATCTAATCTTATCATGTGTGATACTGTCTGAGAGAGGCGTGAGCTGCTGTATCTAATCCCATCATGTGTGATACTGTCTGAGAGAGGTGTGAGCTGCTGTATCTAATCATATCATGTGTGATACTGTCTGAGAGAGTTGTGAGCTGCTGTATCTAATCATATAATGTGTGATACTGTCTGAGAGAGTCGTGAGCTGCTGTATCTAATCCCATCATGTGTGATACTGTCTGAGAGAGGCGTGAGCTGCTGTATCTAATCCTATCATGTGTGATACTGTCTGAGAGAGTCGTGAGCTGCTGTATCTAATCATATCATGTGTGCAGTGAGTGTGACGTGTAAGGGGTGTATCTAATCCCATCATGTGTGATACTGTCTGAGAGAGGCGTGAGCTGCTGTATCTAATCTTATCATGTGTGATACTGTCTGAGAGAGGCGTGAGCTGCTGTATCTAATCCCATCATGTGTGATACTGTCTGAGAGAGGTGTGAGCTGCTGTATCTAATCCCATCATGTGTGATACTGTCTGAGAGAGTTGTGAGCTGCTGTATCTAATCTCATCATGTGTGAGACTGTCTGAGAGAGTCGTGAGCTGCTGTATCTAATCCCATCATGTGTGAGACTGTCTGAGAGAGGCGTGAGCTGCTGTATCTAATCCTATCATGTGTGATACTGTCTGAGAGAGGCGTGAGCTGCTGTATCTAATCCTATCATGTGTGCAGTGAGTGTGACGTGTAAGGGGTGTATCTAATCCCATCATGTGTGATACTGTCTGAGAGAGGCGTGAGCTGCTGTATCTAATCCTATCATGTGTGATACTGTCTGAGAGAGGCGTGAGCTGCTGTATCTAATCATATCATGTGTGATACTGTCTGAGAGAGTGGTGAGCTGCTGTATCTAATCCCATCATGTGTGATACTGTCTGAGAGAGGTGTGAGCTGCTGTATCTAATCCCATCATGTGTGATACTGTCTGAGAGAGGTGTGAGCTGCTGTATCTAATCATATAATGTGTGATACTGTCTGAGAGAGGTGTGAGCTTCTGTATCTAATCATATCATGTGTGATACTGTCTTAGAGAGGCGTGATCTGCTGTATCTAATCCCATCATGTGTGATACTGTCTGAGAGAGGTGTGAGCTGCTGTATCTAATCATATCATGTGTGATACTGTCTGAGAGAGGCATGAGCTTCTGTATCTAATCATATCATGTGTGATACTGTCTGAGAGAGGTATGAGCTGCTGTATCTAATCCCATCATGTGTGATACTGTCTGAGAGAGGCATGAGCTGCAGTATCTAATCCCATCATGTGTGATACTGTCTGAGAGAGGCATGAGCTTCTGTATCTAATCATATCATGTGTGATACTGTCTGAGAGAGGTGTGAGCTGCTGTATCTAATCCCATCATGTGTGATACTGTCTGAGAGAGGCATGAGCTGCTGTATCTAATACCATCATGTGTGATTCTGTCTGAGAGAGGTGTGAGCTGCTGTATCTAATCCCATCATGTGTGATACTGTCTGAGAGAGGTGTGAGCTGCTGTATCTAATCCCATCATGTGCGATACTGTCTGAGAGAGGTGTGAGCTGCTGTATCTAATCCCATCATGTGTGATACTGTCTGAGAGAGGCGTGAGCTGCTGTATCTAATCCTATCATGTGTGATACTGACTGTGAGAGTCGTGAGCTGCAGTATCTAATCCCATCATGTGTGATACTGTCTTAGAGAGGCGTGAGCTGCTGTATCTAATCCCATCATGTGTGATACTGACTGTGAGAGTCATGAGCTGCAGTATCTAATCCCATCATGTGTGATACTGACTGTGAGAGAACTCTCAAATGAGATAGACTGGATGATAGCAGGGTTGTGGTGCTGCCCCCTGGTGCTCACCAGTGGTACTGCAGCCGGTAGACTCTAGGTATTAGGCCGTATTCACACGGCGATTCGTGTCCGTTTTCTGCTCTATTGGCACCGAATGACTGGATCAACATTTACTGAATGATTTCATGTGAATGAAGCAAAATAGCAAGAAGTTCTGCAAATTTCTAATAGCCTTTCTCACTTCCTCATCATTTTCAAGATCTCTGCTTGCTGGCAGGGAACATTCTTGCTTATATCTAGAGGCTGACATCCAATCCATACTTCTCACAGCTGAGGGTTTGTTACAGCTGTATGCTGTCAAGGCAATCTTCTGTGAGCTATCAGACTGATACATTGTAACAAACAGTCAGGAGAGGAGTGAATAAGCGCTGCTGCTGAGCTCATGGAGCCAAAGCTAGAAAAAACTGTAACAAACCTTCAGCTGTGAGATGCTGAGCTCACAGAGGATTATCTTCTGTATGGCTGCACTTTTATACATATGTCAGGACTCCAGGAAAGCTGGGTGGCACCCGCTGCAGGCGTCGTGCTGGCAGCCATATTGGTTCTGATGTAAAATAAAACCATCTATAATAACGATCAGATGATGGGATTTGCGCCGATCCCTCGCGGATCACGAACATCTTTTATTGATCGTACAATCACCGGCGTTTCCAGTTGTAACCACATTGTAGTCATTATTAACCCTATAAGTGCTGGTGACTCATATTCCTGCATCATCTGTCAGTCACCGAATTCCTGGGCGGGCACATGCCAGCGTTATCGCCCCGCGCTATTCTCTCCCTCTGACATCATTTACCAGGTGTCGCCGATCCTCATGGTCTAAACGTCTGATGATAACACAACCCAGACAGCGAACATGACAGAGGTGTCCGGCTGATGGCAATATGTACGAGCTGCACTCATGAGAAACACAAATTACTCCACCAGCAGAATAGTGAGTGCAGCTCTGGGGTATAATACAGGATGTAACTCAGGATCAGTACAGGATAAGTAATGGATGTACACAGTGACTGCACCAGCAGAATAGTGAGCGCAGCTCTGGAGTATAATACAGGATGTAACTCAGGATCAGTACAGGATAAGTAATGTATGTACACACTGACTCCACCAGCAGAATAGTGAGTGCAGCTCTGGAGTATAATACAGGATGTAACTCAGGATCAGTACAGGATAAGTAATGTATGTACACAGTGACTGCACCAGCAGAATAGTGAGTGCAGCTCTGGAGTATAATACAGGATGTAACTAACTGATTTTCCTAGTCTACGTAGTTTTATTAAGACACGGAGGCGAATATTGCTTTCTCTTCCTTTACTGATCACCAACAGCAGCAAGGAGAAACATAAACAAAAAATGCAAATGGTCACCATAGTAACCCCTACATCCCACCCCCACAGCCCCAATATAAGGCTGCATCCGAGGTGGCACTTCCTCTTTCTCTGCGAACCAGTCCATAATAACCAACGAACGAACAATTCCGGACCACCCAGAGAATGGCCTGCACCAAGGAATCCCACGACGTCCAAACAGGAACGATCATACGACAGGATCCCCCTCGAGGGAAGGTCTGGAAGAACCGTCATCCAACACTCTCAACAAACCCAACGGGGCAACTGCAGGAGCTGGAAGAAAAACATCGTCCAGAACAGGAACATTCCAGGGCTGGAAGACTCAACCTGAAAGAAATAAGAGAGGCAAACTCCAATGAGCAAGAGTATGGCAAAGCCAAAACACATGTCCAGCGGACACCAGTGGCCCAGACCGGTTTAGGCAGACAACAATGAAGTATGACAACATTATAGCGCATAAAGAACACTACATATATATACAGCCAATAATACTAGCATAACACAATTCATTAGAGATAACAGACCAAAATCCCACCCATCCTACAAGAGCCAAGGGAGGGAAGGGTGGGCAATATTCGCCTCCGTGTCTTAATAAAACTATGACTTTACGTCGTAGACTAGGAAAATCAGTTAGTTTTACATCAGACACGGAGGCTTCATATTGCTAGTTCAAAGCTGGTTAACCAAAGGATCAAACAAATGAGGAGGAGGACGGAAATAATACTCACGAAAGGTGGAGGCACTGGACCAATCCGCCAATCGCAGGATGTCCTCCAGGCGGGCGCCCGATACCGCCAAAGAGGTCGACGCCGCACCGCGCGCCGAATGAGCCGTAAACACCGAAGTGTCCACACCAGCTAAAGCCATAACCCATTTCAGCCAACGGGCCAACGTGGGGCTAGAAACAGGACCGAAAGGGTGCCGAACGGAGAGAAACAATTGCGGCACGTCCGGAGAACGGTAAGAGCGAGTTCTGGCCTCGTATTCCTTTAAACAAGCTACCGGGCACAAGGCCGGCGAAGCTGGAAAACTGGGGTACGAAACGACCCGGATGTTGGTCTTCGTACGCCGCGAAATGTTAAAGGACACACCCTCCGGGGTAAAGGACCTAGCGTCGTGGTCCAGAGCCCGCACATCAGACACTCTCTTGCAAGAAATTAAGCAAAAGAGAGTGACCAATTTGGCGGAAAGCTGACGTAAGGAAAGGTCGGCATTGGAAGGCCAAGACGACAAAAAGGTAAGCACCAGGGAAACATCCCAAGTGGAAGAGAATCTCGGCCGAGGAGGCCAAGACAGCCGAGAACCTCGGAGGAGGCGCGAAACAGAAGGATGTTGTCCTGCCGGGACGCCGTCAAAACCTTGATGGGAAGAGGAAATCGCCGAACGAAACAGGTTGATCGTTCTGTAAGCCTTCCCTCTTCGAAGAGAGAGGTGAGGAACTGAAGCAACTGAGCTACAGGAGCTGAAACGGGATCCAGGTCCCGCTCCAGGCACCAGCCAGCCCAAGTTCGCCAGGCCGCCCGATAAGATTTTCGGGTGCCGGGAGCCCAAGCGTCGTCCAGGAGGCGCCTAGTTGCCTCCGAAACCCCGTCGACCGCTCCTGGAGTCCGGAGATCCGGCAGGCCAGCAACCGCAGGGATCCGTCCAGCAGCAGAGGATGTGGCGTCCCCTGAGGGCAGCGTAGGAGAGAGGTCGGGTTCGGCAGAAGGACGGGAATGTCCACCAAGAGCTCCATCAGCGACGGGTACCACACCTGGGAGTCCCAGAACGGAACTATCGCCACTAGCTCCGCCCGATGGCGACGAACCTGGAGAAGCATCCGCGGGATCATCATGAACGGGGAAAAGCATAGAGAAGGCCGGTGGACCAGTCCTGCAGAAACGCGTCCACCGCCAACGCTTCCGGATCCGGGCGCCAACTGTAAAATTGAGGGAGGTGAGCGTTGAGCCGGGAGGCGAACAGGTCCACGGAAAAGGGTCCCCATCTGCTCGACACCTCCGAGAAAATCGACGGGTCCAACTGCCAGTCGCTGCCGTCCGTCAGATGGCGCGAACTCCAATCCGCCCGCACGTTGTGAAGACCTGGTAGGTATTCGGCCTGAACCATGATGTCCCTGGAGAGACAATACGCCCAAAAGTCTTTCGCCAAACCCGCCAGGGTGGCCGACTGGGTACCGCCCAAACGGTTGATATAGCGGACCGCAGAAATATTGTCCATCCGGAGACGGATACATGCGTTGGCCATCCCGTTGGTAAAACTCTTGACGGCCAAGGAGCCGGCCAACAACTCCAGGGCATTGATGTGCAAGTGCGCCTCGACGTCAGACCAAGGTCCTCCGGTGGAGACCCCGTCGCAATGAGCCCCCCAGCCGTGGAGGCTCGCATCCGATTCGATGGTGAATTCCGGCTGGAAACCAAAGATCGCCCTGCCGTTCCAAGCTTCCAGATTGGCGATCCACCAACGTATCTCCTCTCTGGCCTCCGAATCCAACTCCACCATGTCCGCAAATGAGGCCCCAGAGCGGAGGTGCGCAATCTTCAAGCGCTGCAGGGCCCGGTAATGCAACGGCGCCGGGAAAACTGCCTGTATGGATGACGCTAGAAGGCCAATGATGCGGGCCAGGTGACGCAGGGACAGGTGGGCACTGGTCAATGCTCGTCGCAGTTCCTTGCGAATGGATCGTAATTTGTCCCCTGGAAGGCTGAGGGATTCCGAGATCGAGTCCACTGTGAAGCCCAGGAAGTCCAACCTCCGGGTGGGAGTGAGACAGGACTTCTCCAAGTTGAGCAGGAAACCGAGCGACTCTAGGAGATCCGCCGTCCATCGGAGGTGTTCCAGCAACGTCGACCTGGACTGATGCATCAGGAGGATGTCGTCCAGGTATATTATGAGGCGGACTCCGCGACTCCTCAACCAGGCCATGGCCGGACGTAGGAGCTTGGTGAAACACCAAGGAGCCGACGACAAGCCGAATGGAAGGCATGTGAATCTCCAGACCTCGCCTTTCCAGAGGAAACGAAGGAGATCCCTGGAGTGGGGAGCAACGGAGACCGTCAGGTACGCGTCCTTTAGATCCAGCTTCACGAGCCAATCCCTCGGAGAGAGAAGGTCCCGAAGCAGATGGATTCCCTCCATCTTGAAGTGACGGTACCGCACGATGCTGTTTAGGGCCCGGAGATTGATAACGGGACGCATCTGACCCCCTTTTTTCTGGACCAAGAAGATGTTGCTTATTACTCCCCCTGAGTGGCCGGGAGCCCTCTCTATGGCCCTCTTGAGGAAGAGGGAAGAGAGCTCCTCGTCCACCAGGGCGGAGTCCGACCCCCTCCGAAGAGTGGACGGTGGGGGCTGCACTGAGCGAGGGGCGTCCGTGAGTTCTATGGAAAAACCCCTGACTGTCGCCAGAACCCATGGGTCTGACGTAATTAGTTCCCAAGCGTGGAAAAAATAAATGCCGAAGCCTGCCCCCTACACAAAGGACCGAAGAATCCCCGACCGGGGTCAGACTTACCGGAGGACTTGCGGGGAGCCGTGTTTCCTCGGAAGGAGCGAGAGCGCCACTGTCCACCTCTGGACGGAAAGAAAGTTGGGGGCGCCCGCTGGTCTTGAAACGTGGAATGCTGGGAGTAGGAGCCTCTGGAAACACCCCTGGCTCGGGTGCTGGAGCGGCCGGACAGACGGCCCCTGTTGCTGCCGGCCCTGTGAGAGACCCGGCCCTGGAAGACCTTGCGCATAGTAGACTGCGCCTTGTCCAGAGCGGAAAATGTGCCGACAAAGCGGCTAAGATCCTTTATAAAGGAATCTCCAAATAGCAAGACCTCCGCCTCTTTGCCCGTCTCGGTTTGGGCGAGGTTAACCAATTTGGGATCTATCTTAAAGAGGATGGCCTTGCGCCTCTCCACTGACAGGACCGCATTGGTGCCCCCGGCGATGCAAATCGCCCGTTGGGCCCAGCCTGTGAGATCCTCCGGGTCAATGTGAGACCCCTCCTGTCTGGCGGACTCCGCCAATTCCATAATTTTCGCCAGTGGACCAAAAATGTCCAGGAGCTTGTCCTGGCAGCCTCTAAGGGCTGAGTCCAAACCCTTTCGGGGGCTCCACCCGGACCTGGATAAAAATTGCGTCATTTTAGGGTCCACAACGGGGGTGTCGCAGACCTTGTGGGGTACAATGGGCCTGGGGCACTCCGCCCGCAGCTTACTGCGTGCCTCCTTGGACAGAGGACGGCGGACCCAATGCTCCAGGTAATTGCTTATCTGAGTGTCGGGGAGCCACTCCGCCGATCTAGGGTGGTGGAGGGCCTCGGGATCAAACATGGGAGTCCAATAGGGAAGAAGGGATATTGTCGGCAGAGGCCGAGGAGGAATCCTTAGCTAAAGGAGCCGCAGGGGTAGCGGCGATAGGGTCGGACACCAGAGGGGTGTCATCTTCCTCCGAAAAATCACTAGCTTCCGCCGGGTCCTCTGGGCCCGAACCAAGATCCGAATCAGAGTCGGAGTCAGCTTGCGCTCTAGCGCATTTCCACACCCGCGACTTATCAGCCTGGCGGGGACAAGCTCTTTTACGCGACCTCAGCGCGTCGTCTTTGGTGGCCTCAAACACACCCGTCATGGTTTCCTGTCCAACAGGAGGTTCAGCAGCATCGGAATGCTGGGTCCCTACAGAGGGAGCAAGTCTGGCCCCAGCTAGGGGGTGTGCAGACAGGGCCTGGGAGATGGTCTGGGATAAGGCTGCGGACATGGAGCCCATTGCCTCTAAAATGGCATTGGACACAGAGCGCTGCAGGACCAGCGCCTGGGTGTCCAACTCAGTATGTCTGGCATCCCCAGGGAGGGGGGAGGGGGCGGACTGGGCAGAAGGATCCATGCCAGGAAAAACAGTATTTAGACAGAGTAACTGTCTAACAAAGCGAAAAACAGAGCACAGTACCTGTAAGGGAAAAAAACTGCAAGGTCACAAGGGGGTTAATCACCCCAGAAGCGCAAAATAGCAGGCAGAGCGGCGCGGGCTACAGGGGACCGGCAGCAGGGCACGCAGGAGACCGGAGAATGCGAGATCTCGCG
Source organism: Bufotes viridis (assembly GCA_033119425.1). Taxonomy (NCBI): domain Eukaryota; kingdom Metazoa; phylum Chordata; class Amphibia; order Anura; family Bufonidae; genus Bufotes; species Bufotes viridis. Next base: position 5,444,908 of record CM065594.1, read on the forward strand.
AGAACGGGATCTAAGATGGCCGCCGGGATCTCGCTGCGGCCTACAGAAAGCGCGCGAACGCTGGAGGAAGCCGCCGGGAGCCGAGGAGGGGAGGTAAGGCGCGCGCAAAGAGGGGAAGGAGGGGGGGCGTGGCCCAATGCCGCAAGACCGCGGCAAAGAGCAGACCAGAGCGCGATCCCAAAATTGGAAGCCCACAAAAACCCCGATACCAAAGGGAGAGGGGAAAGTCCCAAACTGAGGGAAGGAAGATGGAGAGAGAGAGAGAGAGGGGAGAGAACAAGATCCCCCCACAGGGAAGAGCCCCTGGGGAAGGAAGCACAGAAGTGCAGAGGTGAAAAGGTGGTAGAAAACCGGCAAAGCAGAAGCAATGAGGCAATAAAAACCCCAGGGGGAGCAGAAAATAGCACAGTATATAAATATAAACCCAGAGGGAGAAAATCTATAAAACACGCTATAACAGAGACCAAAGAAAAAATATGTGTCACTTATCTGGTGAGCAGCAAGAAAGAGGAAGTGCCACCTCGGATGCAGCCTTATATTGGGGCTGTGGGGGTGGGATGTAGGGGTTACTATGGTGACCATTTGCATTTTTTGTTTATGTTTCTCCTTGCTGCTGTTGGTGATCAGTAAAGGAAGAGAAAGCAATATGAAGCCTCCGTGTCTGATGTAAAACTCAGGATAAGTACAGGATAAGTAATGTATGTACACAGTAACTGCACCAGCAGAATAGTGAGCGCAGCTCTGGAGTATAATACAGGATGTAACTCAGGATCAGTACAGGATAAGTAATGTATGTACACAGTGACTGCACCAGCAGAATAGTGAGTGCAGCTCTGGAGTATAATACAGGATGTAACTCAGGATCAGTACAGGATAAGTAATATATGTACACAGTGACTGCACCAGCAGAATAGTGAGCGCAGCTCTGGAGTATAATACAGGATGTAACTCAGGATCAGTACAGGATAAGTAATGTATGTACACAGTGACTGCACCAGCAGAATAGTGAGTGCAGCTCTGGAGTATAATACAGGATGTAACTCAGGATCAGTACAGGATAAGTAATGTATGTACACAGTGACTCCACCAGCAGTATAGTGAGTGCAGCTCTGGAGTATAATACAGGATGTAACTCAGGATCAGTACAAGATAAGTAATGTATGTACACAGTGACTCCACCAGCAGAATAGTGAGTGCAGCTCTGGAGTATAATACAGGATGTAACTCAGGATCAGTACAGGATAAGTAATGTATGCACACAGTGACTGCACCAGCAGAATAGTGAGTGCAGCTCTGGAGAATAATACAGGATGTAACTCAGGATCAGTACAGGATAAGTAATGTATGTACACAGTGACTGCACCAGCAGAATAGTGAGTGCAGCTCTGGAGAAAAATACAGGATGTAACTCAGGATCAGTACAGGATAAGTAATGTATGTACACAGTGACTGCACCAGCAGAATAGTGAGTGCAGCTCTGGAGTATAATACAGGATATAACTCAGGATCAGTACAGGATAAGTAATGTATGTACACAGTGACTGCACCAGCGGAATAGTGAGTGCAGCTCTGGAGTATAATACAGGATGTAACTCAGGATCAGTACAAGATAAGTAATGTATGTACAGTGACTGCACCAGCAGAATAGTGAGTGCAGCTCTGGAGTATAATACAGGATGTAACTCAGGATCAGTACAAGATAAGTAATGTATGTACACAGTGACTGCACCAGCAGAATAGTGAGTGCAGCTCTGGAGTATAATACACGATGTAACTCAGGATCAGTACAGGATAAGTAATGTTTGTACACAGTGACTGCACCAGCAGAATAGAGAGTGCAGCTCTGGAGAATAATACAGGATGTAACTCAGGATCAGTACAGGATAAGTAATGTATGTACACAGTGACTGCACCAGCAGAATAGTGAGTGCAGCTCTGGAGTATAATACAGGAGGTAACTCAGGATCAGTAATGTAATGTATGTACACAGTGACTCCACCAGCTGAACAGAATAGTGAGTGCAGCTCTGGAGTATAATACATTATGTAACTCAAGAAACGACAAAGTTTCTCGTCTCTTACTCTGCCTAATGACTGTCTCTACCCACCCAATGCCACCGCTGCCCCCACACAGTAGTTATTACCCCTTATTGCTACTTTATGGTAGTGCCGCCCCCTAGTGCTCATTTACAGTGGTGGTTCCTATAAATGCAGTAATACTTCCCCTTAGTGCCCCCACACAGTAGTACTTCCCCTTAGTGCCCCCACACAGTAGTGCTCCCCCTTAGTGCCCCCACACAGTAGAGCTCCCATTAGTGCCCCCACACAGTAGTGCTCCCCCTTAGTTCCCCTACACAGTAGTGCTCCCCCTTAGTGCCTCCACACAGTAGTGCTCCCCCTTAGTGCCCCCACACAGTAGTGCTCCCCCTTAGTGCCTCCACACAGTAGTACTTCCACTTAGTGCCCCCACACAGTAATGCTCCCCTTAGTGCCTCCACACAGTAGTGCTCCCCCTTAGTGTCCCCACGCAGTAGTGCTCCCCCTTAGTGCCTCCACACAGTAGTGCTCCCCCTTAGTGCCCCCACACAGTAGTGCTCCCCCTTAGTGCCTCCACACAGTAGTACTTCCACTTAGTGCCCCCACACAGTAGTGCTCCCCCTTAGTGCCCCCACACAGTAGTGCTCCCCCTTAGTGCCTCCACACAGTAGTGCTCCCCCTTAGTGCCTCCACACAGTAGTGCTCCCCTTAGTGCCCCCACACAGTAGTGCTCCCCTTAGTGCCTCCACACAGTAGTGCTCCCCTTAGTGCCCCCACACAGTAGTGCTTCCCTTAGTGCCCCCACACAGTAGTGCTCCCCTTAGTGCCCCCACACAGTAGTGCTCCCCTAGTGCCCCACACAGTAGTGCTCCCCTTAGTGCCCCCACACAGTAGTACTTCCACTTAGTGCCCCCACACAGTAATGCTCCCCTTAGTGCCTCCACACAGTAGTCCTCCCCTTGGTGCCCCCACACAGTAGTGCTCCCCTTATTGCCCCACACAGTAGTACTCCCCTTAGTGCCCCCACACACTAGTGCTCCCCCTAGTGCCCCCACACAGTAGTGCTCCCCCTTAGTGCCCCCACACAGTAGTACTTCTCCTTAGTGCCCCCACACAGTAGTACTCCCCCTTACTGCCCCCACACAGTAGTGCTCCCCCTTAGTGCCTCCACACAGTAGTGCTCCCCCTTAGTGCCCCCACACAGTAGTGCTCCCCCTTAGTGTCCCCACACAGTAGTGCTCCCCCTATTCCCTCCACACAGTAGTGCTCCTCCTTAGTGCCCCCACACAGTAGTACTTCACCTAGTGCCCCCACATAGTAGTGCTCCCCTTTAGTGCCCTCAAACAGTAGTGCTCCCCCTTAGTGCCCTCACACAGTAGTACTTCACCTAGTGCCCCCACACAGTAGTACTTCACCTAGTGCCCCCACACAGTAGTGCTCCCCCTTAGTGCCCCCACACAGTAGTGCTCCCCCTTAGTGCCCCCACACAGTAGTGCTTCCCCTTAGTGCCCCCACACAGTAGTACTTCCCCTTAGTGCCCCCACACAGTAGTGCTCCCCCTTAGTGCCCCCACACAGTAGTGTTCCCCCTTAGTGCCCCAACACAGTAGTGCTCCCCCTAGTGCCCCCACACAGTAGTGCTCCCCCTTAGTGCCCCCACACAGTAGTGCTCCCCCTTAGTGCCCCCACACAGTAGTACTTCCACTTAGTGCCCCCACACAGTAGTGCTCCCCCTTAGTGCCTCCACACAGTAGTGCTCCCCCTTAGTGCCCCCACACAGTAGTGCTCCCCCTTAGTGCCCCCACACAGTAGTGCTCCTCCTTAGTGCCCCCACACAGTAGTACTTCACCTAGTGCCCCCACATAGTAGTGCTCCCCTTTAGTGCCCTCAAACAGTAGTGCTCCCCTTAGTGCCCTCACACAGTAGTACTTCACCTAGTGCCCCACACAGTAGTACTTCACCTAGTGCCCCACACAGTAGTGCTCCCCTTAGTGCCCCCAAACAGTAGTGCTCCCCTTAGTGCCCCCACACAGTAGTGCTTCCCTTAGTGCCCCCACACAGTAGTACTTCCCTTAGTGCCCCACACAGTAGTGCTCCCCTTAGTGCCCCCACACAGTAGTGTTCCCCTAGTGCCCCAACACAGTAGTGCTCCCCTAGTGCCCCCACACAGTAGTGCTCCCCTTAGTGCCCCCACACAGTAGTGCTCCCACTTAGTGCCCCCACACAGTAGTACTTCCACTTAGTGCCCCCACACAGTAGTGCTCCCCCAAGTGCCCTCACACAGTAGTGCTCCCCCTTAGTGCCTCCACACAGTAGTACTTCCACTTAGTGCCCCCACACAGTAATGCTCCCCTTAGTGCCTCCACACAGTAGTGCTCCCCTTAATGCCCCCACACAGTAGTGCTCCCCTTAGTGCCCCCACACAGTAGTGCTCCCCTTAGTGCCCCCACACAGTAGTACTTCCCCTTAGTGCCCCCACACAGTAGTACTCCCCTTAGTGCCCCCACACAGTAGTGCTCCCCTAGTGCCCCCACACAGTAGTGCTCCCCTTAGTGCCCCCACAGTAGTACTTCTCCTTAGTGCCCCCACACAGTAGTGCTCCCCTTAGTGTCCCCACACAGTAGTACTCCCCCTTAGTGCCCCCACACAGTAGTACTCCCCTTTAGTGCCCCCACACCGTAGTGCTCCCCCTAGTGCCCCCACACAGTAGTGCTCCCCCTAGTGCCCCCACACAGTAGTGCTCCCCCTATTCCCTCCACACAGTAGTGCTCCCCCTTAGTGCCCCCACACAGTAGTACTCCCCTTAGTGCCCCCACACAGTAGTGCTTCCCCTTAGTGCCCCCACACAGTAGTGCTCCCCCTAGTGCCCACACATATTAATGCTTCCCCCTAGTGCCCACTGTCCCTTAAAGGGGTATGCCCATCTCAGACAATGGGGCACATCAATTTTTGCCACCCAGCTTTCCTAGGGACCTTTGACCTGGCGTGAGAAGCAGGGCCCTATTCCTTTGCATTGTTTTTCAGATTTGTCGCTTGGGGTCCCGGGAAAGCTGGGTCCCCGCCTCTGCTGAAGGTATAATGCTGCTTGTCACCCAGCTTTTCCAGGGCTGATGAGTGGGAGATTCTTGGATTTTTGGGGTCTGTGATGAGATCACTGAGGGTCGTGTGAGATTTGTGATTATTTTTACCGCCCGGTGACACTGGCTGCGCTATAATAATGTTATTACACACCGGCTCCTTTAAGTTCCTGTCTGACTTCACTCTCCTATTTTGACAGAAGCGTCACCCGTACGTCGCCCAGACCCCTATAAATGAGACCCCCGCCTCGTCACTCGAGGACATAAATAGCGCCTCCTCGTCTCTCTCCGTAATAAGGTCAGAGCTGAGAGCGGGACGTCCATGTGAGCGGGGGTCAGCTGTCGCCTCCTCTGCCTGCATCTGAGACTTTACAATACAGTCTGCTCAACTTTCTCAAGAAAATTACAATAATTTATCAGTTTTCAAAATGAACGTTTCGCCCTGTGCCCGCTGTGGATACGGCGTCTACCCGGCCGAGAAGATCAACTGTATAGACCAGGTGAGTATATATATATACCGGGGAAGGAGCCTGCGTCCCGCAGCCTACATGATAGCCCCCAGTGACTGCTGAGACAATGTATCTAATCCTATCCTGTGTGATACTGCCTGCTGAGCTGTGTATCTAATCCTATCCTGTGTGATACTGCCTGCTGAGCTGTGTATCTAATCCTATCCTGTGTGATACTGCCTGCTGAGCTGTGTATCTAATCCTATCATCTGTGATACTGACTGCTCAGCTGTGTATCTAATCCTATCCTGTGTGATACTGCCTGCTGAGCTATGTATCTAATCCTATCATTTGTGATACTGTCTGCTGAGCCATGTATCTAATCCTATCCTGTGCGATACTGCCTGCTGAGCTGTGTATCTAATCCTACCCTGTGTGATACATCTGCTGAGCTGTGTATCTAATCCTATCCTGTGTGATACTGTCTGCTAAGCTGTGTATCTGATCCTATCCTGTGATACTGTCTACTGAGACAATGTATCTAATCCCATCATCATGTGTGATATTGTCTGCTGAGCTGTGTATCTAATCCTATCCTGTGTGATACTGCCTGCTGAGAAAATGTATCTAATCGTATCATGTTTGATACTGTCTGATGAGCTGTGTATCTAATCCTAATATATGTGATACTGTCTGCTGAGGTTTGTATCTAATCCTATCCTGTGTGATACTGTCTGCTGAGCTGTGTATCTAATCCTATCCTGTGTGATACTGTATGCTGACCTGATGTATCTGATCCTATCATGTGCGATACTGTCTGCCGAGCTGTGTATCTAATCCTATCCTGTGTGATACTGTCTGCTGAGCTGTGTATCTAATTCTGTGTGATACTGTCTGCAGGCAGTATGATATAGCACAGCTTGCAGCACTGTTATATTGCACCGGTTATGATGGTCATTATATGAGTATTATTACGGTAGCTGTCATAATGTGGCGGTGCTATGTGTGAGGTACTGCAGTATTCCTCAGGCACTATGCAGCTCAGTATGTGGCACAGTATAGCAGTACGATGCTTGCACACTGTATGACACTGCTACATGAGAACGTGGGTCACTGTTATTGACACATTTGTATAACAGTAAATATTATGTCATGACACCATCATTTGGGGACTATATGGCAGTATTATTTGGCCAATATTCAGCATGCTTATTTGAGGATTGGATTGTATTGTCATTGAACACTGTAATATGGTCACTGTATGGCACTGTTACTTGCTCACCCTTAGGTACTATTATAGCAACACAAGTTATAATTATTTCGGAGAGTAAGTTGCTGTTCGTACATCTACTATAAATGTGTGTACTCCGTGGCAGTAATGCTGAGCTTTATAAAGCATTGTTGTTTCAGAGCTGCATAGATCTATTACTTGAGGCGGTATGGCAGTGTTACAGCAATATGTATATGGGGATATGGCACTGTTATTTGTGGATCTATAGCATGCCATTTGTGTACTATATGGCAGCATTATTTGGGGACTGGAAATTTTATGTAATGAATGTTTTCAAACTGCATTGCTCTGTCACTTCTGTACTGCTTAGCTCTATTATTTGAGCACTATGGGGGACATTTATAATAATAATAATATTTATTTCTATAGCGCCACCTTATTCCGCAGCGCTTTACAAATTCATAGGGTTCATGTACAAAGCAAAAGTAACCGGCTAATATACAAGGAGTAGGGATAAGTTTCTTCCTTTGCCAATACCCACCTATGTTATACGGAGGAGTAATTTGTCATTGAAGCTATCTAGTACGGTTTTTTAACTAACCCTAATAAAGTTACATTTTAGTGATGTTTATACGGTGACTAATATACAACTAAAACACCAGGAGTCAGGGCCCTGCTCACAAGAGCTTACAATCTATGAGGAATTGGGGTGACACTTAAGGTAGTTGATTGTGATAAGTAGAACTCGAGCCATTATTGAACTGACAGGAGCGGTGCCGGCCGATCTGCTTCGGGTTTGGGACTGTTAGAGGATCGAGTTCAGGCCAGAGGGTTTGGTGGGGCAGAGATTTACAGCAAGGAATAGTCATTTTAGGAAGCTTGATAAGCCTGCCAGAAAAGATGTGTTTTTAAGGCAAGTTTGAAGGTGGAGAAGTTGTGAATTGACCTGATATTCCGGGGCAGAGTATTCCAGAGAGTAGGTGCAGCTCGAGAAAAGTCTTGAGGACAGAAGTGAGAGGTACGAATTATGAAGGATGTTAATCTTAGGTTACTAATAGAACGGAGAGCAGGAGTAGGGTGGAAGATGGAGAGGAGGAGGAGATGTATGGAGGTTCAGCACTGTGGAGAGCAGGAGTAGGGTGGTAGATGGAGATGAGGAGGAGATGTATGGAGGTACAGCACTGTGGAGAGCAGGAGTAGGGTGGTAGATGGAGATGAGGAGGAGATGTATGGCGGTGCAGCACTGTGGAGAGCAGGAGTAGGGTGGTAGATGGAGATGAGGAGGAGATGTATGGAGGTGCAGCACTGTGGAGAGCAGGAGTAGGGTGGTAGATGGAGATGAGGGAGGAGATGTAAGGAGGTGCAGCACTGAGGAGAGCAGGAGTAGGGTGGTAGATGGAGATGAGGGAAGAGATGTATGGAGGTGCAGCACTGTGGAGAGCAGGAGAAGGGTGGTAGATGGAGATGAGGGAGGAGATGTATGGAGGTGCAGCACTCTGGAGAGCAGCAGTAAGGTGGTAGATGGAGATGAGGAGGAGATGTATGGAGGTGCAGCACTTTGGAGTGCAGGAGTAGGGTGGTAGATGGAGATGAGGAGGAGAAGTATGGAGGTGCAGCACTGTGGAGAGCAGGAGTAGGGTGGTAGATGGAGATGAGGAGGAGATGTATGGAGGTGCAGCACTGTGGAGAGCAGGAGTAGGGTGGTAGATGGAGATGAGGAGGAGATGTATGGAGGTGCAGCATTGAGGAGAGCAGGAGTAGGGTGGTGGATGGAGATGAGGGAGGAGATGTATGGAGGTGCAGCACTGTGGAGAGCAGGAGTAGGGTGGTAGATGGAGATGAGGAGGAGATGTATGGAGGTGCAGCACTGTGGAGAGCAGGAGTAGGGTGGTAGATGGAGATGAGGAGGAGATATATGGAGGTGCAGCACTGTGGAGAGCAGGAGTAGGATGGTAGATGGAGAGGAGGAGGAGATGTATGGAGGTGCAGCACTGTGGAGAGCAGGAGTAGGATGGTAGATGGAGATGAGGAGGAGATGTATGGAGGTGCAGCATTGTGGAGAGCAGGAGTAGGGTGGTAGATGGAGAGGAGGAGGAGATGTATGGAGGTGCAGTACTGTGGAGAGCAGGAGTAGGGTGGTAGATGGAGATGAGGGGGAAATGTATGGAGGTGCAGCACTGTGGAGCGCAGGAGTAGGGTGGTAGATGGAGATGAGGAGGAGATGTATGGAGGTGCAGCACTGTGAAGAGCAGGAGTAGGGTGGTAGATGGAGAGGAGGAGGAGATGTATGGAGGTGCAGCACTGTGGGGAGCAGGAGTAGGATGGTAGATGAAGATGAGGAGGAGATGTATGGAGGTGCAGCATTGTGGAGAGCAGGAGTAGGGTGGTAGATGGAGATGGGGAGGAGATGTATGGAGGTGCAGCACTGTGGAGAGCTCGTGTAGGATGGTAGATGGAGATGAGGAGGAGATGTATCAAGGTGCAGCACTGTGGAGAGCAGGAGTAGGGTGGTAGATGGAGATGAGGAGGAGATGTAAGGAGGTGCAGCACTGTGGAGAGCAGGAGTAGGGTGGTAGATGGAGATGAGGAGGAGATGTAAGGAGGTGCAGCACTGTGGAGAGCAGGAGTAGGGTGGTAGATGGAGATGAGGAGGAGATTTAAGGAGGTGCAGCACTGTGGAGAGCAGGAGTAGGGTGGTAGATGGAGATGAGGAGGAGATGTAAGGAGGTGCAGCACTGTGGAGAGCAGGAGTAGGGTGGTAGATGGAGATGAGGAGGAGATGTATGGAGGTGCAGCACTGTGGAGAGCAGGAGTAGGGTGGTAGATGGAGATGAGGGAGGAGATGTAAGGAGGTGCAGCACTGTGAAGAGCAGGAGTAGGGTGGTAGATGGAGATGAGGAGGAGATGTATGGAGGTGCAGCACTGTGGAGAGCAGGAGTAGGGTGGTAGATGGAGATGAGGGAGGAGATGTATGGAGGTGCAGGACTGTGGAGAGTAGGAGTACGGAGGTAGATGGAGATGAGGAGGAGATGTATGGAGGTGCAGCACTGTGGAGAGCAGGAGTAGGGTGTAGATGGAGATGAGGGGGAGATGTATGGAGGTGCAGCACTGTGGAGAGCAGGAGTAGGGAGGTAGATGGAGATAAGGAGGATATGTATGGAGGTGCAGCACTGTGAAGAGCAGGAGTAGGGTGGTAGATGGAGATAAAGAGGAGATGTATGGAGGTGCAGCACTGTGGAGAGCAGGAGTAGGGGGTTAGATGGAGAGGAGGAGGAGATGTATGGAGGTGCAGCACTGTGGAGAGCAGGAGTAGGATGGTAGATGGAGATGAGGAGGAGATGTAAGGAGGTGCAGCACTGTGGAGTGCAGGAGTAGGGTGGTAGATGGAGATAAGGAGGAGATGTATGGAGGTGCAGCACTGTGGAGAGCAGGAGTAGGGTGGTAGATGGAGATGAGGAGGAGATGTATGGAGGTGCAGCACTGTGGAGAGCAGGAGTAGGGTGGTAGATGGAGAGGAAGAGGAGATGTATGGAGGTGCAGCACTGTGGAGAGCAGGAGTAGGGTGGTAGATGGAGATGAGGAGGTGATGTATGGAGGTGCAGCACTGTGGAGAGCAGGAGTAGGGGGTAGATGGAGATGAGGAGAAGATGTATGGAGGTGCAGCTCTATGGAGAGCAGGAGTAGGGTGGTAGATGGAGATGGGGAGGAGATGTATGGAGGTGCAGCACTGTGGAGAGCACGTGTAGGATGGTAGATGGAGATGAGGAGGAGATGTATGGAGGTTCAGCACTGTGTAGAGCAGGAGTTGGGTGGTAGACGGAGATGAGAAGGAGATATATGGAGGTGCAGCACTGTGGAGAGCAGGAGTAGATGGAGATGAGCAGGAGATGTATGGAGGTGCAGCACTGTGGAGAGCAGGAGTAGGGTGGTAGATGGAGAGGAGGAGGAGATGTATGGAGGTGCAGCACTGTGGAAAGCAGAAGTAGGGTGGTAGATGGAGATGAAGAGGAGATGAATGGAGGTGCAGCACTGTGGAGAGCAGGAGTAGGGTGGTAGATGGAGATGAGGAGGAGATGTATGGAGGTGCAGCACTGTGGAGAGCAGGAGTAGGGTGGTAGATGAAGAGGAGGAGGAGATATATGGAGATGCAGCACTGTGGAGAGCAGGAGTAGGGTGGTAGATGGAGAGGAGGAGGAGATGTATGGAGGTGCAGCACTGTGGAGAGCAGGAGTAGGGTGGTAGATGGAGATGAGGAGGAGATGTATGGGGGTGCAGCACTGTGGAGAGCAGGAGTAGGGTGGTAGATGGAGATGAGGAGGAGATGTATAGAGGTGCAGCACTGTGGAGAGCAGGAGTAGGGTGGTAGATGGAGATGAGGAGGAGATGTATCAAGGTGCAGCACTGTGGAGAGCAGGAGTAGGGTGGTAGATGGAGATGAGGAGGAGATGTATGGAGGTGAAGCACTGTGGAGAGCAGGAGTAGGGTGGTATATGGAGAAGAGGAGAAGATGTATGAAGGTGCAGCACTGTGGAGATGTATGGAGGTGTAGCACTGAGGAGAGCAGGAGTAGGGTGGTAGATGGAGATGAGGAGGAGATGTATGGAGGTGAAGCACTGTGGAGAGCAGGAGTAGGGTGGTATATGGAGAAGAGGAGAAGATGTATGGAAGTGCAGCACTGTGGAGATGTATGAAGGTGCAGCACTGTGGAGAGCAGGAGTAGGATGGTAGATGGAGATGAGGAGGAGATGTATGGAGGTGCAGCACTGTAGAGAGCAGGAGTAGGGTGGTACATGGAGAGGAGGAGGAGATGTATGAAGGTGCAGCACTGTGGAGAGCAGGAGTAGGATGGTAGATGGAGATGAGGGAGGAGATGTAAGGAGGTTCAGCACTGTGGAGTGCAGGAGTAGGGTGGTAGATGGAGATATGGAGGAGATGTATGGAGGTGCAGCACTGTGGAGAGCAGGAGTAGGGTGGTAGATGGAGATGAGGAGGAGATGTATGGAGGTGCAGCACTGTGGAGAGCAGGAGTAGGGTGGTAGATGGAGAGGAGGAGGAGATGTATGGAGGTGCAGCACTGTGGAGAGCAGGAGTAGGGTGGTAGATGGAGATGAGGAGGTGATGTATGGAGGTGCAGCACTGTGGAGAGCAGGAGTAGGGTGGTAGATGGAGATGAGGAGAAGATGTATGGAGGTGCAGCACTGTGGAGAGCAGGAGTAGGGTGGTAGATGGAGATGAGGAGGAGATGTATGGAGGTGCAGCACTGTGGAGAGCAGGAGTAGGGTGGTAGATGGAGATGAAGAGGAGATGTATGGAGGTGCAGCACTGTGGAGAGCAGGAGTAGGGTGGTAGATGGAGATGAGGAGAAGATGTATGGAGGTGCAGCACTGTGGAGAGCAGGAGTACGTTGATAGACGGAGATGAGGGATGAGATGTATGGAGGTGCAGCACTGTGGAGAGCAGTAGTAGGGTGGTAGATGGAGATGAGGAGGAGATGTATGGAGGTGCAGCACTGTGGAGAGCAGGAGTAGGGTGGTAGATGGAGATGAGGAGGAGATGTATGGAGGTGCAGCACTGTGGAGAGCAGGAGTAGGGTGGTAGATGGAGATGGGGAGGAGATGTATGGAGGTGCAGCACTATGGAGAGCATGTGTAGGATGGTAGATGGAAATGAGGAGGAGATGTAAGGAGGTGCAGCACTGTGGAGAGCAGGAGTAGGGTGGTAGATGGAGAGCAGGAGGAGATGTATGGAGGTGCAGCACTGTGGAGAGCAGGAGTAGGGTGGTAGATGGAGAGCAGGAGGAGATATATGGAGGTGCAGCACTGTGGAGAGCAGGAGTAGGGTGGTAGATGGAGAGCAGGGAGGAGATGTATGGAGGTGCAGGACTGTGGAGAGCATGTGTAGGATGGTAGATGGAGATGAGGAGGAGATGTATGGAGGTGCAGCACTGTGGAGAGCAGGAGTAGGGTGGTAGATGGAGATGAGGAGGAGATGTATGGAGGTGCAGCACTGTGGAGAGCAGGAGTAGGGTGGTAGATGGAGATGAGGAGGAGATGTATGGAGGTGCAGCACTGTGGAGAGCAGGAGTAGGGTGGTAGATGGAGATGAGGAGGAGATGTATGGAGGTGCAGCACTGTGGAGAGCAGGAGTAGGGTGGTAGATGGAGATGAGGAGGAGATGTATGGAGGTGCAGCACTGTGGAGAGCAGGAGTAGGGTGGTAGATGGAGATGAGGAGGAGATGTATGGAGGTGCAGCACTGTGGAGAGCAGGAGTAGGGTGGTAGATGGAGATGAGGAGGAGATGTATGGAGGTGCAGCACTGTGGAGAGCAGGAGTAGGGTGGTAGATGGAGATGAGGAGGAGATGTATGGAGGTGCAGCACTGTGGAGAGCAGGAGTAGGGGGTTAGATGGAGATGAGGAGGAGATGTATGGAGGTGCAGCACTGTGGAGAGCAGGAGTAGGGTGGTAGATGGAGATGAGGAGGAGATGTATGGAGGTGCAGCACTGTGGAGAGCAGGAGTAGGGTGGTAGATGGAGATGCAGGAGGAGATGTATGGAGGTGCAGCACTGTGGAGTGCAGGAGTAGGGTGGTAGATGGAGATGAGGAGGAGATGTATGGAGGTGCAGCACTGTGGAGAGCAGGAGTAGGGTGGTAGATGGAGATGAGGAGGAGATGTATGGAGGTGCAGCACTGTGGAGAGCAGGAGTAGGGTGGTAGATGGAGATGAGGAGGAGATGTATGGAGGTGCAGCACTGTGAAGAGCAGGAGTAGGGTGGTAGATGGAGATAAGGAGGAGATGTATGGAGGTGCAGCACTGTGGAGAGCAGGAGTAGGATGGTAGATGGAGATGAGGGAGGAGATGTATGGAGGTGCAGCACTGTGGAGAGCAGGAGTAGGGTGGTAGATGGAGATGAGGAGGAGATGTATGGAGGTGCAGCACTGTGGAGAGCAGGAGTAGGGTGGTAGATGGAGATGAGGAGGAGATGTATGGAGGTGCAGCACTGTGGAGAGCAGGAGTAGGGGTGGTAGATGGAGATGAGGAGGAGATGTATGGAGGTGCAGCACTGTGGAGAGCAGGAGTAGGGTGGTAGATGGAGATGAGGAGGAGATGTATGGAGGTGCAGCACTGTGGAGAGCAGGAGTAGGGTGGTAGATGGAGATGAGGAGGAGATGTATGGAGGTACAGCTCTGTGGAGAGCAGGAGTAGGGTGGTAGATGGAGATGGGGAGGAGATGTATGGAGGTGCAGCACTGTGGAGAGCAGGAGTAGGATGGTAGATGGAGATGAGGAGGAGATGTATGGAGGTTCAGCACTGTGGAGAGCAGGAGTTGGGTGGTAGATGGAGATGAGGAGGAGATATATGGAGGTGCAGCACTGTGGAGAGCAGGAGTAGGGATGGTAGATGGAGATGAGGGAGGAGATGTATGGAGGTGCAGCACTGTGGAGAGCAGGAGTAGGGGTGGTAGATGGAGATGAGGAGGAGATGTATGGAGGTGCAGCACTGTGGAGAGCAGGAGTAGGGTGGTAGATGGAGATGAGGAGGAGATGTATGGAGGTGCAGGACTGTGGAGAGCAGGAGTAGGGTGGTAGATGGAGATGAGGAGGAGATATATGGAGATGCAGCACTGTGGAGAGCAGGAGTAGGGTGGTAGATGGAGATGAGGAGGAGATGTATGGAGGTGCAGCACTGTGGAGAGCAGGAGTAGGGTGGTAGATGGAGATGAGGAGGAGATGTATGGAGGTGCAGCACTGTGGAGAGCAGGAGTAGGGTGGTAGATGGAGATGAGGAGGAGATGTATGGAGGTGCAGCACTGTGGAGAGCAGGAGTAGGGTGGTAGATGGAGATGAGGAGGAGATGTATGGAGGTGCAGCACTGTGGAGAGCAGGAGTAGGGTGGTAGATGGAGATGAGGAGGAGATGTATGGAGGTGCAGCACTGTGGAGAGCAGGAGTAGGGTGGTAGATGGAGATGAGGAGGAGATGTATGGAGGTGAAGCACTGTGGAGAGCAGGAGTAGGGTGGTATATGGAGAAGAGGAGAAGATGTATGAAGGTGCAGCACTGTGGAGATGTATGGAGGTGCAGCACTGTGGAGAGCAGGAGTAGGGTGGTAGATGGAGATGAGGAGGAGATGTATCGAGGTGCAGCACTGTGGAGAGCAGGAGTAGGGTGGTAGATGGAGATGAGGAGGAGATGTATGGAGGTGCAGCACTGTGGAGAGCAGGAGTAGGGTGGTATATGGAGATGGAAGATGTATGAGTGCAGCACTGTGGAGATGTATGGAGGTGCAGCACTGTGGAAAGCAGGAGTAGGATGGTAGATGGAGATGAGGAGGAGATGTATGGAGGTGCAGCACTGTGGAGAGCAGGAGTAGGGTGGTAGATGGAGATGAGGAGGAGATGTATGGAGGTGCAGCACTGTGGAGAGCAGGAGTAGGATGGTAGATGGAGATGAGGGAGGAGATGTATGGAGGTTCAGCACTGTGGAGAGCAGGAGTAGGGTGGTAGATGGAGATGAGGAGGAGATGTATGGAGGTGCAGCACTGTGGAGAGCAGGAGTAGGGGGTAGATGGAGATGAGGAGGAGATGTATGGAGGTGCAGCACTGTGGAGAGCAGTTGTAGGGTGGTAGATGGAGATGAGGAGGAGATGTATGGAGGTGCAGCATTATGGAGAGCAGAAGTAGGATGGTAGATGGAGATGAGGGGGAGATGTATGGAGGTGCAGCACTGTGGAGAGCAGGAGTAGGGTGGTAGATGGAGATGTATGGAGGTGCAGCACTGTGGAGAGCAGGAGTAGGGTGGTAGATGGAGATGAGGAGGAGATGTATGGAGGTGCAGCACTGTGGAGAGCAGTTGTAGGGTGGTAGATGGAGATGAGGAGGAGATGTATGGAGGTGCAGCACTGTGGAGAGCAGTTGTAGGGTGGTAGATGGAGATGAGGAGGAGATGTATGTAGGTGCAGCACTGTGGAGAGCAGGAGTAGGGTGGTAGATGGAGATGAGGAGGAGATGTATGGAGGTGCAGCACTGTGGAGAGCAGGAGTAGGGTGGTAGATGGAGATGAGGAGGAGATGTATGGAGGTGCAGCACTGTGGAGAGCAGGAGTAGGGTGGTAGATGGAGATGAGGAGGAGATGTATGGAGGTGCAGCACTGTGGAGAGCAGGAGTAGGGTGGTAGATGGAGATGAGGAGGAGATGTATGGAGGTGCAGCACTGTGGAGAGCAGGAGTAGGGTGGTAGATGGAGATGAGGAGGAGATGTATGGAGGTGCAGCACTGTGGAGAGCAGGAGTAGGGTGGTAGATGGAGATGAGGAGGAGATGTATGGAGGTGCAGCACTGTGGAGAGCAGGAGTAGGGTGGTAGATGGAGATGAGGAGGAGATGTATGGAGGTGCAGCACTGTGGAGAGCAGGAGTAGGGTGGTAGATGGAGATGAGGAGGAGATGTATGGAGGTGCAGCACTGTGGAGAGCAGGAGTAGGGTGGTAGATGGAGATGAGGAGGAGATGTATGGAGGTGCAGCACTGTGGAGAGCAGGAGTAGGATGGTAGATGGAGATGAGGAGGAGATGTATGGAGGTGCAGCACTGTGGAGAGCAGGAGTAGGGTGGTAGATGGAGATGAGGAGGAGATGTATGGAGGTGCAGCACTGTGGAGAGCAGGAGTAGGGTGGTAGATGGAGATGAGGAGGAGATGTATGGAGGTGCAGCACTGTGGAGAGCAGGAGTAGGGTGGTAGATGGAGATGAGGAGGAGATGTATGGAGGTGCAGCACTGTGGAGAGCAGGAGTAGGGTGGTAGATGGAGATGAGGAGGAGATGTATGGAGGTGCAGCACTGTGGAGAGCAGGAGTAGGATGGTAGATGGAGATGAGGAGGAGATGTATGGAGGTGCAGCACTGTGGAGAGCAGGAGTAGGGTGGTAGATGGAGATGAGGAGGAGATGTATGGAGGTGCAGCACTGTGGAGAGCAGGAGTAGGATGGTAGATGGAGATGAGGAGGAGATGTATGGAGGTGCAGCACTGTGGAGAGCAGGAGTAGGGTGGTAGATGGAGATGAGGAGGAGATGTATGGAGGTGCAGCACTGTGGAGAGCAGGAGTAGGGTGGTAGATGGAGATGAGGGAGGAGATGTATGGAGGTGCAGCACTGTGGAGAGCAGGAGTAGGGTGGTAGATGGAGATGAGGAGGAGATGTATGGAGGTGCAGCACTGTGGAGAGCAGGAGTAGGGTGGTAGATGGAGATGAGGAGGAGATGTATGGAGGTGCAGCACTGTGGAGAGCAGGAGTAGGATGGTAGATGGAGATGAGGAGGAGATGTATGGAGGTGCAGCACTGTGGAGAGCAGGAGTAGGGTGGTAGATGGAGATGAGGAGGAGATGTATGGAGGTGCAGCACTGTGGAGAGCAGGAGTAGGGTGGTAGATGGAGATGAGGAGGAGATGTATGGAGGTGCAGCACTGTGGAGAGCAGGAGTAGGGTGGTAGATGGAGATGAGGAGGAGATGTATGGAGGTGCAGCACTGTGGAGAGCAGGAGTAGGGTGGTAGATGGAGATGAGGAGGAGATGTATGGAGGTGCAGCACTGTGGAGAGCAGGAGTAGGGTGGTAGATGGAGATGAGGAGGAGATGTATGGAGGTGCAGCACTGTGGAGAGCAGGAGTAGGATGGTAGATGGAGATGAGGAGGAGATGTATGGAGGTGCAGCACTGTGGAGAGCAGGAGTAGGGTGGTAGATGGAGATGAGGAGGAGATGTATGGAGGTGCAGCACTGTGGAGAGCAGGAGTAGGATGGTAGATGGAGATGAGGAGGAGATGTATGGAGGTGCAGCACTGTGGAGAGCAGGAGTAGGGTGGTAGATGGAGATGAGGAGGAGATGTATGGAGGTGCAGCACTGTGGAGAGCAGGAGTAGGGTGGTAGATGGAGATGAGGAGGAGATGTATGGAGGTGCAGCACTGTGGAGAGCAGGAGTAGGTGGTATATGGAGAAGAGTGAGAAGATGTATGAAGGTGCAGCAGTGGAGATGTATGGAGGTGCAGCACTGTGGAGAGCAGGAGTAGGGTGGTAGATGGAGATGAGGAGGAGATGTATGGAGGTGCAGCACTGTGGAGAGCAGGAGTAGGGTGGTAGATGGAGATGAGGAGGAGATGTATGGAGGTGCAGCACTGTGGAGAGCAGGAGTAGGGTGGTATATGGAGATGAGGAGAAGATGTATGGAAGTGCAGCACTGTGGAGATGTATGGAGGTGCAGCACTGTGGAGAGCAGGAGTAGGATGGTAGATGGAGATGAGGAGGAGATGTATGGAGGTGCAGCACTGTGGAGAGCAGGAGTAGGGTGGTAGATGGAGATGAGGAGGAGATGTATGGAGGTGCAGCACTGTGGAGAGCAGGAGTAGGGTGGTAGATGGAGATGAGGGAGGAGATGTATGGAGGTGCAGCACTGTGGAGAGCAGGAGTAGGGTGGTAGATGGAGATGAGGAGGAGATGTATGGAGGTGCAGCACTGTGGAGAGCAGGAGTAGGTGGTAGATGGAGATGAGGAGGAGATGTATGGAGGTGCAGCACTGTGGAGAGCAGGAGTAGGGTGGTAGATGGAGATGAGGAGGAGATGTATGGAGGTGCAGCACTGTGGAGAGCAGGAGTAGGATGGTAGATGGAGATGAGGAGGAGATGTATGGAGGTGCAGCACTGTGGAGAGCAGGAGTAGGGTGGTAGATGGAGATGAGGAGGAGATGTATGGAGGTGCAGCACTGTGGAGAGCAGGAGTAGGGTGGTAGATGGAGATGAGGAGGAGATGTATGGAGGTGCAGCACTGTGGAGAGCAGGAGTAGGGTGGTAGATGGAGATGAGGAGGAGATGTATGGAGGTGCAGCACTGTGGAGAGCAGGAGTAGGGTGGTAGATGGAGATGAGGAGGAGATGTATGGAGGTGCAGCACTGTGGAGAGCAGGAGTAGGGTGGTAGATGGAGATGAGGAGGAGATGTATGGAGGTGCAGCACTGTGGAGAGCAGGAGTAGGGTGGTAGATGGAGATGAGGAGGAGATGTATGGAGGTGCAGCACTGTGGAGAGCAGGAGTAGGGTGGTAGATGGAGATGAGGAGGAGATGTATGGAGGTGCAGCACTGTGGAGAGCAGGAGTAGGGTGGTAGATGGAGATGAGGAGGAGATGTATGGAGGTGCAGCACTGTGGAGAGCAGGAGTAGGGTGGTAGATGGAGATGAGGAGGAGATGTATGGAGGTGCAGCACTGTGGAGAGCAGGAGTAGGGTGGTAGATGGAGATGAGGGAGGAGATGTATGGAGGTGCAGCACTGTGGAGAGCAGGAGTAGGGTGGTAGATGGAGATGAGGAGGAGATGTATGGAGGTGCAGCACTGTGGAGAGCAGGAGTAGGGTGGTAGATGGAGATGAGGAGGAGATGTATGGAGGTGCAGCACTGTGGAGAGCAGGAGTAGGGTGGTAGATGGAGATGAGGAGGAGATGTATGGAGGTGCAGCACTGTGGAGAGCAGGAGTAGGGTGGTAGATGGAGATGAGGAGGAGATGTA
The DNA here is from genome assembly GCA_033119425.1 of Bufotes viridis. Classification (NCBI taxonomy): domain Eukaryota; kingdom Metazoa; phylum Chordata; class Amphibia; order Anura; family Bufonidae; genus Bufotes; species Bufotes viridis. The sequence goes on from CM065594.1 coordinate 5,464,234, forward strand.
TGGAGGTGCAGCACTGTGGAGAGCAGGAGTAGGGTGGTAGATGGAGATGAGGAGGAGATGTATGGAGGTGCAGCACTGTGGAGAGCAGGAGTAGGGTGGTAGATGGAGATGAGGAGGAGATGTATGGAGGTGCAGCACTGTGGAGAGCAGGAGTAGGGTGGTAGATGGAGATGAGGAGGAGATGTATGGAGGTGCAGCACTGTGGAGAGCAGGAGTAGGGTGGTAGATGGAGATGAGGAGGAGATGTATGGAGGTGCAGCACTGTGGAGAGCAGGAGTAGGGTGGTAGATGGAGATGAGGAGGAGATGTATGGAGGTGCAGCACTGTGGAGAGCAGGAGTAGGGTGGTAGATGGAGATGAGGAGGAGATGTATGGAGGTGCAGCACTGTGGAGAGCAGGAGTAGGGTGGTAGATGGAGATGAGGAGGAGATGTATGGAGGTGCAGCACTGTGGAGAGCAGGAGTAGGGTGGTAGATGGAGATGAGGAGGAGATGTATGGAGGTGCAGCACTGTGGAGAGCAGGAGTAGGGTGGTAGATGGAGATGAGGAGGAGATGTATGGAGGTGCAGCACTGTGGAGAGCAGGAGTAGGGTGGTAGATGGAGATGAGGAGGAGATGTATGGAGGTGCAGCACTGTGGAGAGCAGGAGTAGGGTGGTAGATGGAGATGAGGAGGAGATGTATGGAGGTGCAGCACTGTGGAGAGCAGGAGTAGGGTGGTAGATGGAGATGAGGAGGAGATGTATGGAGGTGCAGCACTGTGGAGAGCAGGAGTAGGGTGGTAGATGGAGATGAGGAGGAGATGTATGGAGGTGCAGCACTGTGGAGAGCAGGAGTAGGGTGGTAGATGGAGATGAGGAGGAGATGTATGGAGGTGCAGCACTGTGGAGAGCAGGAGTAGGGTGGTAGATGGAGATGAGGAGGAGATGTATGGAGGTGCAGCACTGTGGAGAGCAGGAGTAGGGTGGTAGATGGAGATGAGGAGGAGATGTATGGAGGTGCAGCACTGTGGAGAGCAGGAGTAGGGTGGTAGATGGAGATGAGGAGGAGATGTATGGAGGTGCAGCACTGTGGAGAGCAGGAGTAGGGTGGTAGATGGAGATGAGGAGGAGATGTATGGAGGTGCAGCACTGTGGAGAGCAGGAGTAGGGTGGTAGATGGAGATGAGGAGGAGATGTATGGAGGTGCAGCACTGTGGAGAGCAGGAGTAGGGTGGTAGATGGAGATGAGGAGGAGATGTATGGAGGTGCAGCACTGTGGAGAGCAGGAGTAGGGTGGTAGATGGAGATGAGGAGGAGATGTATGGAGGTGCAGCACTGTGGAGAGCAGGAGTAGGGTGGTAGATGGAGATGAGGAGGAGATGTATGGAGGTGCAGCACTGTGGAGAGCAGGAGTAGGGTGGTAGATGGAGATGAGGAGGAGATGTATGGAGGTGCAGCACTGTGGAGAGCAGGAGTAGGGTGGTAGATGGAGATGAGGAGGAGATGTATGGAGGTGCAGCACTGTGGAGAGCAGGAGTAGGGTGGTAGATGGAGATGAGGAGGAGATGTATGGAGGTGCAGCACTGTGGAGAGCAGGAGTAGGGTGGTAGATGGAGATGAGGAGGAGATGTATGGAGGTGCAGCACTGTGGAGAGCAGGAGTAGGGTGGTAGATGGAGATGAGGAGGAGATGTATGGAGGTGCAGCACTGTGGAGAGCAGGAGTAGGGTGGTAGATGGAGATGAGGGAGGAGATGTATGGAGGTGCAGCACTGTGGAGAGCAGGAGTAGGGTGGTAGATGGAGATGAGGAGGAGATGTATGGAGGTGCAGCACTGTGGAGAGCAGGAGTAGGGTGGTAGATGGAGATGAGGAGGAGATGTATGGAGGTGCAGCACTGTGGAGAGCAGGAGTAGGGTGGTAGATGGAGATGAGGAGGAGATGTATGGAGGTGCAGCACTGTGGAGAGCAGGAGTAGGGTGGTAGATGGAGATGAGGAGGAGATGTATGGAGGTGCAGCACTGTGGAGAGCAGGAGTAGGGTGGTAGATGGAGATGAGGAGGAGATGTATGGAGGTGCAGCACTGTGGAGAGCAGGAGTAGGATGGTAGATGGAGATGAGTGAGGAGATGTATGGAGGTGCAGCACTGTGGAGAGCAGGAGTAGGGTGGTAGATGGAGATGAGGAGGAGATGTATGGAGGTGCAGCACTGTGGAGAGCAGGAGTAGGGTGGTAGATGGAGATGAGGAGGAGATGTATGGAGGTGCAGCACTGTGGAGAGCAGGAGTAGGGTGGTAGATGGAGATGAGGAGGAGATGTATGGAGGTGCAGCACTGTGGAGAGCAGGAGTAGGGTGGTAGATGGAGATGAGGAGGAGATGTATGGAGGTGCAGCACTGTGGAGAGCAGGAGTAGGTTGGTAGATGGAGATGAGGAGGAGATGTATGGAGGTGCAGCACTGTGGAGAGCAGTAGTAGGATGGTAGATGGAGATGAGGAGGAGATGTATGGAGGTGCAGCACTGTGGAGAGCAGGAGTAGGGTGGTAGATGGAGATGAGGAGGAGATGTATGGAGGTGCAGCACTGTGGAGAGCAGGAGTAGGATGGTAGATGGAGATGAGGAGGAGATGTATGGAGGTGCAGCACTGTGGAGAGCAGGAGTAGGGTGGTAGATGGAGATGAGGAGGAGATGTATGGAGGTGCAGCACTGTGGAGAGCAGGAGTAGGGTGGTAGATGGAGATGAGGAGGAGATGTATGGAGGTGCAGCACTGTGGAGAGCAGGAGTAGGGTGGTAGATGGAGATGAGGAGGAGATGTATGGAGGTGCAGCACTGTGGAGAGCAGGAGTAGGGTGGTAGATGGAGATGAGGAGGAGATGTATGGAGGTGCAGCACTGTGGAGAGCAGGAGTAGGGTGGTAGATGGAGATGAGGAGGAGATGTATGGAGGTGCAGCACTGTGGAGAGCAGGAGTAGGATGGTAGATGGAGATGAGGAGGAGATGTATGGAGGTGCAGCACTGTGGAGAGCAGGAGTAGGGTGGTAGATGGAGATGAGGAGGAGATGTATGGAGGTGCAGCACTGTGGAGAGCAGGAGTAGGGTGGTAGATGGAGATGAGGAGGAGATGTATGGAGGTGCAGCACTGTGGAGAGCAGGAGTAGGGTGGTAGATGGAGATGAGGAGGAGATGTATGGAGGTGCAGCACTGTGGAGAGCAGGAGTAGGGTGGTAGATGGAGATGAGGAGGAGATGTATGGAGGTGCAGCACTGTGGAGAGCAGGAGTAGGGTGGTAGATGGAGATGAGGAGGAGATGTATGGAGGTGCAGCACTGTGGAGAACAGGAGTAGGGTGGTAGATGGAGATGAGGAGGAGATGTATGGAGGTGCAGCACTGTGGAGAGCAGGAGTAGGGTGGTAGATGGAGATGAGGAGGAGATGTATGGAGGTGCAGCACTGTGGAGAGCAGGAGTAGGGTGGTAGATGGAGATGAGGAGGAGATGTATGGAGGTGCAGCACTGTGGAGAGCAGGAGTAGGGTGGTAGATGGAGATGAGGAGGAGATGTATGGAGGTGCAGCACTGTGGAGAGCAGGAGTAGGGTGGTAGATGGAGATGAGGAGGAGATGTATGGAGGTGCAGCACTGTGGAGAGCAGGAGTAGGGTGGTAGATGGAGATGAGGAGGAGATGTATGGAGGTGCAGCACTGTGGAGAGCAGGAGTAGGATGGTAGATGGAGATGAGGAGGAGATGTATGGAGGTGCAGCACTGTGGAGAGCAGGAGTAGGATGGTAGATGGAGATGAGGAGGAGATGTATGGAGGTGCAGCACTGTGGAGAGCAGGAGTAGGGTGGTAGATGGAGATGCAGGAGGAGATGTATGGAGGTGCAGCACTGTGGAGAGCAGGAGTAGGGTGGTAGATGGAGATGAGGAGGAGATGTATGGAGGTGCAGCACTGTGGAGAGCAGGAGTAGGGTGGTAGATGGAGATGAGGGAGGAGATGTATGGAGGTGCAGCACTGTGGAGAGCAGGAGTAGGGTGGTAGATGGAGATGAGGAGGAGATGTATGGAGGTGCAGCACTGTGGAGAGCAGGAGTAGGGTGGTAGATGGAGATGAGGGAGGAGATGTATGGAGGTGCAGGATTGTGGAGAGCAGGAGTAGGGTGGTAGATGGAGATGAGGAGGAGATGTATGGAGGTGCAGCACTGTGGAGAGCAGGAGTAGGGTGGTAGATGGAGAGGAGGAGGAGATGTATGGAGGTGCAGCACTGTGGAGAGCAGGAGTAGGGTGTAGATGGAGATGAGGGGGAGATGTATGGAGGTGCAGCACTGTGGAGAGCAGGAGTAGGGTGGTAGATGGAGAGCAGGAGGAGATATATGGAGGTGCAGCACTGTGGAGTGCAGGAGTAGGGTGGTAGATGGAGATGAGGAGAAGATGTAAGGAGGTGCAGCACTGTGGAGAGCAGGAGTATGGTTGTAGATGGAGATGAGGAGGAGATGTATGGAGGTGCAGCACTGTGGAGAGGAGGAGTAGGGTGGTAGATGGAGATAAGGAGGATATGTATGGAGGTGCAGCACTGTGAAGTGCAGGAGTAGGGTGGTAGATGGAGATAAGGAGGAGATGTATGGAGGTGCAGCACTGTGGAGAGCAGGAGTAGGATGGTAGATGGAGATGAGGGAGGAGATGTAAGGAGGTGCAGCACTGTGGAGTGCAGGAGTAGGGTGGTAGATGGAGATAAGGAGGAGATGTATGGAGGTGCAGCACTGTGGAGAGCAGGAGTAGGGTGGTAGATGGAGATGAGGAGGAGATGTATGGAGGTGCAGCACTGTGGAGAGCAGGAGTAGGGTGGTAGATGGAGAGGAGGAGGAGATGTATGGAGGTGCAGCACTGTGGAGAGCAGGAGTAGGGTGGTAGATGGAGATGAGGGAGGAGATGTAAGGAGGTGCAGCACTGTGGAGAGCAGGAGTAGGGTGGTAGATGAAGATGAGGAGGTGATGTATGGAGGTGCAGCACTGTGGAGAGCAGGATTAGGGTGGTAGATGAAGATGAGGAGGAGATGTATGGAGGTACAGCTCTGTGGAGTGCAGGAGTAGGGTGGTAGATGGAGATGGGGAGGAGATGTATGGAGGTGCAGCACTGTGGATAGGACGTGTAGGATGGTAGATGGAGATGAGGAGGAGATGTATAGAGGTTCAGCACTGTGTAGAGCAGGAGTTGGGTGGTAGACGGAGATGAGAAGGAGATATATGGAGGTGCAGCACTGTGGAGAGCAGGAGTAGGGAGGTAGATGGAGATGAGGGAGGAGATGTAAGGAGGTGCAGCACCGTGGAGAGCAGGAGTAGGGTGGTAGATGGAGATTAGGAGGAGATGTATGGAGGTGCAGCACTGTGGAGAGCAGGAGTAGGGTGGTAGATGAAGAGGAGGAGGAGATATATGGAGGTGCAGGACTGTGGAGAGCAGGAGTAGGGTGGTAGATGGAGATGAGGAGGAGATATATGGAGATGCAGCACTGTGGAGAGCAGGAGTAGGGTGGTAGATGAAGAGGAGGAGGAGATATATGGAGGTGCAGGACTGTGGAGAGCAGGAGTAGGGTGGTAGATGGAGATGAGGAGGAGATATATGGAGGTGCAGCACTGTGGAGAGCAGGAGTAGGGTGGTAGATGAAGAGGAGGAGGAGATATATGGAGATGCAGCACTGTGGAGAGCAGGAGTAGGGTGGTAGATGGAGAGGAGGAGGAGATGTATGGAGGTGCAGCACTGTGGAGAGCAGGAGTAGGGTGGTAGATGGAGATGAGGAGGAGATGTATCAAGGTGCAGCACTGTGGAGAGCAGGAGTAGGGTGGTAGATGGAGATGAGGAGGAGATGTATGGAGGTGAAGCACTGTGGAGAGCAGGAGTAGGGTGGTATATGGAGAAGAGGAGAAGATGTATGAAGGTGCAGCACTGTGGAGATGTATGGAGGTGCAGCACTGTGGAGAGCAGGAGTAGGGTGGTAGATGGAGATGAGGAGGAGATGTATCAAGGTGCAGCCCTGTGGAGAGCAGGAGTAGGGTGGTAGATGGAGATGAGGAGGAGATGTATGGAGCTGAAGCACTGTGGAGAGCAGGAGTAGGGTGGTATATGGAGAAGAGGAGAAGATGTATGGAAGTGCAGCACTGTGGAGATGTATGGAGGTGCAGTACTGTGGAGAGCAGGAGTAGGATGGTAGATGGAGATGAGGAGGAGATGTATGGAGGTGCAGCACTGTAGAGAGCAGGAGTAGGGTGGTACATGGAGAGGAGGAGGAGATGTATGGAGGTGCAGCACTGTGGAGAGCAGGAGTAGGATGGTAGATGGAGATGAGGGAGGAGATGTAAGGAGGTTCAGCACTGTGGAGTGCAGGAGTAGGGTGGTAGATGGAGATAAGGAGGAGATGTATGGAGGTGCAGCACTGTGGAGAGCAGGAGTAGATGGAGATGAGCAGGAGATGTATGGAGGTGCAGCACTGTGGAGAGCAGGAGTAGGGTGGTAGATGGAGAGGAGGAGGAGATGTATGGAGGTGCAGCACTGTGGAAAGCAGAAGTAGGATGGTAGATGGAGATGAAGAGGAGATGTATGGAGGTGCAGCACTGTGGAGAGCAGGAGTAGGGTGGTAGATGGAGATGAGGAGGAGATGTATGGAGGTGCAGCACTGTGGAGAGCAGGAGTAGGGTGGTAGATGGAGATGAGGAGGAGATGTATGGAGGTGCAGCACTGTGGAGAGCAGGAGTAGGGTGGTAGATGGAGATGAGGAGGAGATGTATGGAGGTGCAGCACTGTGGAGAGCAGGAGTAGGGTGGTAGATGGAGATGAGGAGGAGATGTATGGAGGTGCAGCACTGTGGAGAGCAGGAGTAGGGTGGTAGATGGAGATGAGGAGGAGATGTATGGAGGTGCAGCACTGTGGAGAGCAGGAGTAGGGTGGTAGATGGAGATGAGGAGGAGATGTAAGGAGGTGCAGCACTGTGGAAAGCAGGAGTAGGGTGGTAGATGGAGATGAAGAGGAGATGTATGGAGGTGCAGCGCTGTGGAGAGCAGGAGTAGGGTGGTAGATGGAGATGAGGAGGAGATGTATGGAGGTGCAGCACTGTGGAGAGCAGGAGTACGTTGATAGACGGAGATGAGGGAGGAGATGTATGGAGGTGCAGCACTGTGGAGAGCAATAGTAGGATGGTAGATGCAGATGAGGAGGAGATGTATGGAGGTGCAGCACTGTGGAGAGCAGGAGTAGGGTGGTAGATGGAGATGGGGAGGAGATGTATGGAGGTGCAGCACTGTGGAGAGCTCGTGTAGGATGGTAGATGGAGATGAGGAGGAGATGTATGGAGGTTCAGCACTGTGGAGAGCAGGAGTAGGGTGGTAGATGGAGATGAGGAGGAGATGTATAGAGGTGCAGCACTGTGGAGAGCAGGAGTAGGGTGGTAGATGGAGATGAGGGAGGAGATATATGGAGATGCAGCACTGTGGAGAGCAGGAGTAGGGTGGTAGATGGAGAGGAGGATGAGATGTATGGAGGTGCAGCACTGTGGAGAGCAGGAGTAGGGTGGTAGATGGAGATGAGGAGGAGATGTATGGGGTGCAGCACTGTGGAGAGCAGGAGTATGGTGGTAGATGGAGATGAGGAGGAGATGTATGGAGGTGCAGCACTGTGGAGAGCAGGAGTAGGGTGGTAGATGGAGATGAGGAGGAGATGTATGGAGGTGCAGCACTGTGGAGAGCAGGAGTAGGGGGTAGATGGAGATGAGGAGATGTATGGAGGTGCAGCACTGTGGAGAGCAGGAGTAGGGTGGTAGATGGAGATGAGGAGGAGATGTATGGAGGTGCAGCACTGTGGAGAGCAGGAGTAGGGTGGTAGATGGAGATGAGGAGGAGATGTATAGAGGTGCAGCACTGTGGAGAGCAGGAGTAGGGTGGTAGATGGAGATGAGGAGGAGATATATGGAGGTGCAGCACTGTGGAGAGCCGGAATAGGGTGGTAGATGGAGATGAGGAGGAGATGTATCAAGGTGCAGCACTGTGGAGAGCAGGAGTAGGGTGGTAGATGGAGATGAGGAGGAGATGTATGGAGGTGAAGCACTGTGGAGAGCAGGAATAGGGTGATAGATGGAGATGAGGGAGGAGATGTATGGAGGTGCAGCACTGTGGAGATGTATGGAGGTGCAGCACTGTGGAGAGCAGGAGTAGGATGGTAGATGGAGATGAGGAGGAGATGTATGGAGGTGCAGCACTGTAGAGAGCAGGAGTAGGGTGGTACATGGAGAGGAGGACGAGATGTATGGAGGTGCAGCACTGTGGAGAGCAGGAGAAGGGTGGTAAATGGAGATGAGGAGGAGATGTATGGAGGTGCAGCACTGTGGAGAGCAGGAGTAGGGTGGTAGATGGAGATGAGGAGGAGATGTATGGAGGTGCAGCACTGTGGAGAGCAGGAGTAGGGTGGTAAATGGAGATGAGGAGGAGATGTATGGAGGTGCAGCACTGTGGAGAGCAGGAGTAGGGTGGTAGATGGAGATGAGGAGGAGATGTATGGAGGTGCAGCACTGTGGAGAGCAGGAGTAGGGTGGTAGATGGAGATGAGGAGGAGATGTTTGGAGAGTAGAAGTAGTGGAGAGCCTGAGTAGTGTGGAGAGCAGGAGTAGTTATAGACCGATTAGTAATAAGTCGCAGTTGTCAAGACGAAAATGTATCAAGGCAACAACAAGCGTTTTGCCGTTTCCACCGTAAGAAAAGTGCGGATTCTGACGATATTCTTGAGGTGCAGACGACAAGAGCATGTAAGTGATTGAATATGTGGAACAAAGGAAAGATCTTAGTCAAATGTGCCCCCAATACAGCAGGCATGGTACACAGGAGTTATGATAGTGCTGCAGACTGAAATTGAAATATCAAGTTGAGGTGGGTTAGTAGATGGGGGATCTGAAAAATGCCTAACTTATCTATCTGCGACTTCACTCCGCTCACGTCAAGTCTAAAAACGTGGGTTTGGGGTGGGCTGGGAAGGGAAGGGGCTGGTTCTATGTTTTAGGGGTCTTACATTTAGAACTGGTGCTGGATGCGCTGAAGTTATGGAGAGGCCGGCAGATCCACTGCCAGCCCAGGGGCTTTATTAAATTATTAAGACCAGCGTCTAAAACGCTGCCCTATATGTTTAAATTATTTGGATATTGCATGGCTCTAATATTTGGGTATTGTATGGCCCTAATAGTTGAGCACTAGAGATGAGCGAATTTCAAAAAAATTTGATTCAGCCGGTGCTCCAAATTTTTTGAAAAAATTTAGTTAGATCCAAATTTATTTGGGGGTCAATTTCGTAAAAAACAGCTATTTTCTGGCTGCAGAGAGCCTTTATGGGGGTGTAGAACACTGTACATTGCAGTAACATGCATAGGGAGTCTGCTGTGGTAGTCAAATAATACTGTGAGTCAGTATGACATGCAGATAACAGGCGTCGCTCTTAGAATCACTGCACACTTCACTTATTTGGGCAGTCACGGTGCCAAAACTGACCATATAACTCAACCTTACAGAGCTCAGCCTTACAGGTCAATGTTAGCCCCAAGAAGAAGCGCACTCCTGTTACACCGTCGTCAGCTGATTCCACATAGATGTCTACAGAACCTGTTCTATTAAACTCTTATACAAGTAGAGTCCCCGACAGAGTGGAGAGGGTGAAAATGAAAGTAAACCCTGGCAACTGCTTGAATATGCTGAATCTTCTTCTTTTTATTTCTTTTTGTATACACAAAGATGTAGAAATAACGCGTTTCGGCACACTGCCTTTTTCAACAGGTACCTGTTAAAAAGGGCAGTGTGCCGATACGCGTTATTTCTACATCTTTGTGTATACAAAAATAAATAAAAAGAAGTAGATTCAGCATATTCAAGCAGTTGCCGGAGTTTACTTTCACTTTCGTCCACGTGGAGCTCCTCTCCTCCCCGCAGCAACGCTGACCTTTAGCAGCTAGTGCTGGCTGGTTTTGCCTTCATCTCAGAGTGGAGAGGGTGTCAGCAGTAAGTTTGTGTTGATGTCACTGATTATTTTTCCCTTCCTCTGATCCGTCATAACAATAACCCACAAAAAAAGGGTCCTGTCTGTAGAGCATCTGCCTTCACTCGGTCAGCATTTGGTCAGTAATCCATCAGTTTTTCTAAAGCCAAAAAAACAGAGATGACAAGTTAATGGAATACTTGCATGTCTTCTGTGTTTTGCACCCACTCCTGCTTTTGGCTACCAAATCACAAGCCAATTCTGATGGGACCATACAGGCCTTACAGCTGCTACAGAGACAGGATCTGTTGTGCATCTCATTTTTCCATCCTTCTTACCGATCAGAAGAAAGGTCAAATAAATAATGATGTCAGCCAGGCCGAAAGGCAAAATGGTGGCCCAGTCATGAAGTGGGGAGGGTGAGAACAGCATGAGAAGTCCACAGAGTGGCCCTATGACATAGTGGTGAGGTGGAAGCAGCATGAGGAGACCACAGAGTGGCACAATGACAGGGTCTGGAAGTGGCAGCAGCATGAGGAGGAGGCCACAGAGTGGCACAATGACAGTGTGGAGGTGGCAGCAGCAGCATTAGGAGACCACAGAGTGGCAATGTGACATAGTCTGGAGGTGGCAGCAGCATCAGGAGACCACAGAGTGGCAAAATAACATAGTGTGGAGGTGGCAGCAGAATCAGGAGACCACAGAGTGACCCCCTGACAGAGTGGGGAGGTGGGTGGCAATACCAGTACCAGCTGAAGATGGTGGGTGAAAGAATGAGCACTTGGCATCAGATGTGTGGCATCAGGCCGGTGGCAGCATCAGAATAGTAGCTGAGGCAGGTAGCCAGAAGAAACCGGTCTCTTTTGTCAAGGTTTGGGTGAGGCAGCATGGATGATCTAGTCAGATGCATCAGGAATTGATGGGTGGAAATCCTGGCTGATCCACGCCTGATTCATCTTGACAAAGGTCAGTCTCTCCACATTTTGGACAGGCGAGTTCTTCTTGGGGTAACTATGGCCCCCGCCACACTAAACACCTGCTCTGATGCCACACTACTGGCCGGGCATGACAGCTTTTTCAGGGCAAACTCTGCCAGTTGCGGCCACAAATCCAGTTTGGCTGCCCAGAAGTCCAGCGGATCTTCTATGTTGGCTGGCAGGGTGCGGTCCAAGTTTGCCACCACCTGCTGGTTCAGGTCCTGCTCCAGGTCTACCTGCTGCTGCTGCTTGTGAGTAGTTTCTTCACTATGCTGGTGAAGAAAGCTGCTCATCAGTGACTCTAGACTCGGGCTACTGCTGATGGAGCTGGAACTGCTCCTGCCACCCCACCCCTCCCCAGCAGCCATGGAAGTGCAACGTGAGCTCAAGGGGCCCCTCTGGTCAGACCTACGAGAGGATGGACGATGGTGCAGATAGGCAGCAGCCAACTGACTACATAGGACGTCTCTATAGTAGTTCAGTGTGTCCTCCCTCTCAGCTGGTGTAAAAAAGTCCCCCATTTTGGACTGGTAGCGAATGATGACAATGCGGCTGTCACAACGCAAGCAAATGAGCATGCATCGGGCCATTTGTGCAAGTGACTCGGAGGAACTCCCTGCCTCTATCTCCACTGCATACTGCCACGGTGTGTCTGGGTCCTCTGCCTCGTCTTCCTCATCGCCCTGTAGCTCCTCTGGCTGCTCCTCCTTCTCCTCTCCTGTCACCTGTGTAGAAAAACCACCTATTTCGCCACACAACGCTTTTGCTCCAATGTCCTCCTCCTCCTCCAGTTCAGCCCCCACAGGGCTCATGTGGCCATGAGATCTACGCGCCACGTCTCCAGTCCCCTGAGGAGCCATTGTTACCACCATCTGTTCCAGGACATAAAGCAGTGGAATGACGTCGTTCATCCCATAGTCCTGGTGACTGACAAATAACATGGCCTCTTCAAAGGGCCTGAGCAAATGGCAGGTATCACGCATTAGCTGCCACTGCCTGACATCGAGGCTACACAGGGGAGTACTCCTGTCCGCATGGATCATCAAATAAATAGTATATGGCCTTTCTCTGTTCGTATAGTCGGTCCAACATATGAAGGGTGGAATTCCAACCGGTGGAAACTTCGCATATCAGTCTATGTTGGGGAATGCCATTCTGCTGCTGCAGCTCAAAGAGGGTGTGCTTTGCGGTGTACGAGTGGCTGAAGTGCATGCAAAGTTTTAGGATGTCTTGCAAATGGGTGGAAGACTTCAGGAACCGCTTGACAACCAGATTAAACATGTGTGCCATGCAGGGCGCATGGCTCAGCCCTCCTTGACGCTGCGCCAACACCCTGTTCTTCCCATTGTCAGTCATCATGGTTCCGATTTTGAGTTGTTGTGGAGAAAGCCAGGATTCCATTTCTTGATAAATCACACGGAGCAGTTCCTCCCCTGTGTGACTCCGTTCGCCCAGGCAAACGAGGTGTAGAACAGCGTGACTCCGCCATGCCCTGCACATGTGGTATGCTGGAGGGGCAGTAATCAGAAGGAGAAAAATATCCAGCTCACCAATGTCACCATAAGCGTTCGGTGCACGGAGAGGACCGGACTCGTCCCTTGCATGATCCCAATAAAAGCAAGTTCTCCAGCATCCGTCAGTGTTGGTCGTCTTTATTGTAGATCGGTATAAAAGTACATACTGTACATACTCCCTCCATCACAGGTTAACATGTTTAAAACTTGAAAGTTCTTAATCATAACCTGGAGGGGCACTGTGAACTGTCCCTGCAGTGGAGGCTGAGGACACGGTGGAGGATGAGGAGGCCGAGGCGGACATTGTCGCAGGATCAACGGCTTGAGAACGTGGAGGCGGAAGCGGCGTCACCTAGCCAAGTTGCTGGAACCACATTCACCCAGTGGGCCGTAAAGGGCATGTTTTATCCCTGACGTAGTTACAGCTCCACTCGTCGACACTGCCATGCACTTTGGCAGACACCTACAGGCTCAAGGACTGGCCCACCTTCTGTTCTACATGCGTGTGCAGGGCTGGTACCGCCTTTTTGGCAAAGAAATGACGGCTTGAGACTCTCCACCTCGGCCCGGCACAAGCCATCAGCTCTCTGAAAGATGCAGAGTCCACCACTTGGAAAGGGAGAAACTTGGCCAGGAGCACATTCAGCTTCTGTGCCGTTGGATGAGTGAACGCATACTGTTGTTGCTTGGCAATCGCTTCGGTGATCGACTGCTGACGGAATGACTGACGAGGAGGAGGAGCAGGAGCATCAGGACCAGCAGAGGATAGAATGGACAGACAGCTCTCTTTGGCTGAGATGGTGGAGCCTTGATTGCATGAAATTGGGTGCGTGCCACTGGGTGATGCAGCGGTTGCTGCGGCAGGCTGGACCACCACATCGGAGCCATGATTCTCTCAGGCAACTTTATGGTGACGCTGCATATGTTGACGCAGGGCCGTGGTGCCAACATTGGCACCCTGGCCATGCCTCACCTTCTGCCCACAGATTCTACAAATGACCATGTTCACCTCCTCCGGCGGCTTAACAAAAAACTGCCACACCGCCGAGTCGGTGATTTTACCCCCATCACTCTGCACTGACTGACTGCTACCGCCACTGCGAAGCGGGTGGTCTACCCTGAGCACGTTTGGCTCCCGACCTCCCACTGCTGCCACCCTGCTGACTCCCAGCCATACTGCCATGCTGCTGGCTCCGCCGCTGCCTCATGGTCAAGCTGCCACCCTTTTCTCCCGAAGATGATGAAGACACTAATTCCCCAGGCTCCCAAGTACGATCAGCTACATCATCATCATCGAGTACTGTCTGCACGTCACTGATGTCCTCCTCAACAGTCTCTGGGTCAGGAGCCTGACCGCTCGCAACGCCAGCTCCCACACCACTCTCCTCATCACTACTTGCCAGCCTACCGGAGGAAGCGGCGGATATCTCCTCAAAATCTTGGCTGGGCAGTAGCTGCTGACTGTCCTCTAGTAGCTCGTCCTTGCTGTATAGTAAAGCTGAGCCTACAGCATGTATTACTTCTCTGGCTGAGGGAAAAGAAAAGGACAGAGGCAGGTTGAGAACAGGTAAGGGCACAGGCCATGCCAACTAAGGGTTGTGTCTGGCGAACCCACCGACTCTTGGCTGGGGGTGTCTGATGTCACTCGGGATGAAGTGGATGACCGGGTCAACCATTCAAGAACTGCTGGGTTGCTGGTCAAGACATGACCGCTAGCTGACACCGGGAGCTCAGGCCTGTTGCTGCGACTCCTGCTGCCACACCTTCTTACTCTGCTGCAACCTCTGCCTGTGCCAGAAACACTTAGGCCTCTGACACTCCCCTGTGCAGGACCTGGCACTTCTCTGTCTGACATACTGTTAGATCAAATAAATAAATAAAAAGGAAATTAAAACACCCCAAAAAAGTCTGAAATTTTCGCACTTTACTACACAACGGCTGATAAGCCCTTTTTTCCCACTAATACACACACAAAAATGCTTTAGAACATATAACCGCACCGCACAAGGGCTGATAAGACATAGAAATATTTCCTTGTAATAAACCCTGCTAATGGCTGTATCACACAGCACTTGCACCCCAATAACAAGAACGGTTTGCTGGAATTACAGAGCTGTATAATGGCAATTTGGATCCGCAGTCAGTGCAGCAAGGTGTAATAGGATTGTTCCTATTCCCCAGGCTGTAACCTCCCCGACTGAGCCCTGTTCTGATTCAATACTGTGGAATGATACCTTCCTATCCTTTCCCTGAACTTGTAAATTGATTTCAGCACAATGAAGTCTTTCCTATCACTGTCCCTAGCGCCTGCTGATGTCTTTCTCTGCACTAAGTACACTGGAAAATGGCCGAATCCAAGATGGCTGAGGCTATTTATAGGGCTGTGACATCACAGGGCTGGCTGCTGATTGGCTGCATGCATGGCATTGTGGTTGATCCCTCGTTCCCATACTTTCTTGGTCCATGTCCTCACACGTGCAGCATCCATTTTAGGAAAAAATGCAATGTGTTACCATGAAGTGTGAGGAAATTTGAAGCGAATCAAATTTTTCCTGATATTCGGCTCGAATTCCACTCCGTCAACTTCGTTTCGCTCATATCTATTGAGCACTATATGGCTCTAATATTTGAGCACTGTATGGCTGGATTATTTGGGTATTGTAGTGCTTTTTTATTTGGATATTGTATGTCTCTATTAGTTGAACACTGTATGGCTGTATTATTCAGGTATTGTATGGCTCTATTATTGAGGTATTGTATGGCTATATTATTTGAGCACTATATGGCTATATTATTTGAGAACTGTATGGCTATATTATTTGAGTGTTGTATGGCCCTATTCGTTGAGCACTACATGGCTCTATTATTTTGGAATTGTAGTGCTTTTTTTTATTTGGATATTGTATGGCTCTAATATTTGAGAACTGTTTGGCCCTATTATTTAAATACTGTATGGCTCTATTATTTAAGCATTGTACGGCTCTATTATTTGGGTATTGTAGTGTTTTGTTATTTGGATATTATATGGCTCTTATATTTGGGTATTGTATGGGCTTATTATTTTAGGACTGTATTGCTCTATTATTTGAGTATCGTGTGGGTGTATTATTTGAGCACTTTATTGCTTTATTATTTGAGAACTGTATGGCTCTATTATTCGGGTATTGTATGGCACTAGAGCCATACAGTTCTCAAATAATAATGCCATATAGTGCTCAGATAACAGGGCCATACAATATCTGAATAACAGAGCCATACAGTGCTCAAATAATAGAGGCCATACAATATCCAAATAATAGAGCCATACAGTGCTCGAGTAATAGAGCCATCAAATGTATGGCTTTATTATTTGTGTATTGCATTGCCCTATTATTTGAGCAGTGTATGGCTCTATTATTTCGCTATCGTACGGCTCTATTATTTGAGAACTGTATGTTTCTATTATTTGGGTGTTATATGGCCCTATTATTTAAACACTGTATGGTTCTATCATTTAAAGCACTGTATGACCATATTATTTGAACACTGTATGGCCATATTATTTGAGCACTGTCTGACCATATTATTTGAGCACTGTATGACCATATTATATGAGCACTGTATGACCATATTATTAGAGCACTGTATGGCTCTATTATTTAAACACTGTATGGTTCTATTATTTAAAGCACTGTATGACCATATTATTTGAGCACTGTATGACCATATTATTTGAGCACTGTCTGACCATATTATATGTACACTGTATGGCTCTATTATTTGAGCACTGTATGGCTCTATTATTTGGGTATTTCTTCTAGAGGCAGTGGAATACCAATGTTTGCATTTTATCTTGTCTAAAGAACCTTTGCTTTCTTTTTTACCGCACACGAGCGGACAGAAGAGGCTTATAGCAGAAACCATCTAAGGCTAGTTTACAGATCCTGCAGGCTGTTCCATTTGAGAACAGACTGCCAGATCTGCCACTGCCAGAATAACATCCGATCCCATGAACCATAGTGGGGTCTGGGGAAATCCGGACAAAGTCCGGCAAATATGTAAAATAATATAGACCATGCTGGTATAACCTGGGCATCTCCTGTATATAATTATATATGTACAGCTGGTATAAGTTATACATCTTCCTATATATAGTGATATGGAGCATGCTGGTATAACCCGGGTATCTCCTGTATATAATTATATATGTACAGCTGGTATAAGTTATACATCTCCCTGTATATAGTGATATGGAGCATGCTGGTATAACCTGGGTATCTCCTGTATATAATTATATATGTACAGCTGGTATAAGTTATACATCTTCTGCATATAGTGATATGGACCATGCTGGTATAACCTGGGTATCTCCTGTATATAATTATATATGTACAGCTGGTATAAGTTATACATCTTCTTGTATATAGTGATGTAGACCATGCTGGTATAACCTGGGTATCTCCTGTATATAATTATATATGTACAGCTGGTATAAGTTATACATCTTCTTGTATATAGTAATATGGACCATGCTGGTATAACCTGGGCATCTCCTGTATATAATTATATATGTACAGCTGGTATAAGTTATACATCTTCTTGTATATAGTGATATGGAGCATGCTGGTATAACCTGGGTATCTCCTGTATATAATTATATATGTACAGCTGGTATAAGGTATACATCTTCTGTATATAGTGATATGGAGCATGCTGGTATAACCTGGGCATCCCCTGTATATAATGTACAGCTGGTATAAGTTATACATCTTCTTGTATACAGTGATATGGAGCATGCTGGTATAACCTGGGCATCTCCTGTATATAATTATATCTGTACAGCTGGTATAACCTGGGCATCCCCTGTATATAATTATATATGTACAGCTGGTATAACCTGGGCATCTCCTGTATATAATTATATATGTACAGCTGGTATAACCTGGGCATCTCCTGTATATAATTATATATGTACAGCTGGTATAACCTGGGTATCTCCTGTATATAATTATATATGTACAGCTGGTATAAGATATACATCTTCTGTATATAGTGATATGGAGCATGCTGGTATAACCTGGGTATCCCCTGTATATAATTATATATGTACAGCTGGTATAAGTTATACATCTTCTGTATATAGTGATATGGAGCATGCTGATATAACCCGGGCATCTCCTGTATATAGTTATATATGTACAGCTGGTATAACCTGGGTATCTCCTGTATATAATTATATATGTACAGCTGGTATAAGTTATACATCTTCTTGTATATAGTGATATGGAGCATGCTGGTATAACCTGGGCATCTCCTGTATATAGTTATATATGTACAGCTGGTATAACCTGGGTATCTCCTGTATATAATTATATATGTACAGCTGGTATAAGTTATACATCTTCTTGTATATAGTGATGTAGACCATGCTGGTATAACCTGGGTATCTCCTGTATATAATTATATATGTACAGCTGGTATAAGTTATACGTCTTCTTGTATATAGTGATATGGAGCATACTGGTATAACCTGGGCATCTCCTGTATATAATTATATATGTACAGCTGGTATAACCTGGGCATCTCCTGTATATAATTATATATGTACAGCTGGTATAAGTTATACATCTTCTTGTCTATAGTGATGTAGACCATGCTGGTATAACCTGGGTATCTCCTGTATATAATTATATATGTACAGCTGGTATAACCTGGGCATCTCCTGTATATAATTATATATGTACAGCTGGTATAAGTTATACATCTTCTTGTATACAGTGATATGGAGCATGCTGGTATAACCTGGGTATCTCCTGTATATAATTATATATGTACAGCTGGTATAACCTGGGTATCTCCTGTATATAATTATATATGTACAGCTGGTATAAGTTATACATCTTCTTGCATATAGTGATATGGAGCATGCTGGTATAACCTGGGTATCTCCTGTATATAATAATATATGTACAGCTGGTATATGTTATACATCTTCTGTATATAGTGATATGGAGCATGCTGGTATAACCTGGGTATCTCCTGTATATAATTATATATGTACAGCTGGTATAACCTGGGCATCTCCTGTATATAATTATATATGTACAGCTGGTATAACCTGGGTATCTCCTGTATATAATTATATATGTACAGCTGGTATAACCTGGGTATCTCCTGTATATAATTATATATGTACAGCTGGTATAAGTTATACATCTTCTTGTATATAGTAATATGGACCATGCTGGTATAACCTGGGCATCTCCTGTATATAATTATATATGTACAGCTGGTATAAGGTATACATCTTCTGTATATAGTGATATGGAGCATGCTGGTATAACCTGGGCATCTCCTGTATATACTTATATATGTACAGCTGGTATAAGTTATACATCTTCTTGTATACAGTGATATGGAGCATGCTGGTATAACCTGGGTATCTCCTGTATATAATTATATATGTACAGCTGGTATAAGTTATACATCTTCTTGTATATAGTGATGTAGACCATGCTGGTATAACCTGGGTATCTCCTGTATATAATTATATATGTACAGCTGGTATAAGTTATACATCTTCTTGTATATAGTAATATGGACCATGCTGGTATAACCTGGGCATCTCCTGTATATAATTATATATGTACAGCTGGTATAAGGTATACATCTTCTGTATATAGTGATATGGAGCATGCTGGTATAACCTGGGCATCCCCTGTATATAATGTACAGCTGGTATAAGTTATACATCTTCTTGTATACAGTGATATGGAGCATGCTGGTATAACCTGGGCATCTCCTGTATATAATTATATATGTACAGCTGGTATAACCTGGGTATCTCCTGTATATAATTATATATGTACAGCTGGTATAAGGTATACATCTTCTGTATATAGTGATATGGAGCATGCTGGTATAACCTGGGCATCCCCTGTATATAATGTACAGCTGGTATAAGTTATACATCTTCTTGTATACAGTGATATGGAGCATGCTGGTATAACCTGGGCATCTCCTGTATATAATTATATCTGTACAGCTGGTATAACCTGGGCATCCTCTGTATATAATTATATATGTACAGCTGGTATAACCTGGGCATCTCCTGTATATAATTATATATGTACAGCTGGTATAACCTAGGCATCTCCTGTATATAATTATATATGTACAGCTGGTATAACCTGGGTATCTCCTGTATATAATTATATATGTACAGCTGGTATAAGATATACATCTTCTGTATATAGTGATATGGAGCATGCTGGTATAACCTGGGTATCTCCTGTATATAATTATATATGTACAGCTGGTATAAGTTATACATCTTCTGTATATAGTGATATGGAGCATGCTGATATAACCTGGCATCTCCTGTATATAGTTATATATGTACAGCTGGTATAACCTGGGTATCTCCTGTATATAATTATATATGTACAGCTGGTATAAGTTATACATCTTCTTGTATATAGTGATATGGAGCATGCTGGTATAACCTGGGCATCTCCTGTATATAGTTATATATGTACAGCTGGTATAACCTGGGTATCTCCTGTATATAATTATATATGTACAGCTGGTATAAGTTATACATCTTCTTGTATATAGTGATATGGAGCATGCTGGTATAACCTGGGTATCTCCTGTATATAATTATATATGTACAGCTGGTATATGTTATACATCTTCTGTATATAGTGATATGGAGCATGCTGGTATAACCTGGGTATCTCCTGTATATAATTATATATGTACAGCTGGTATAACCTGGGCATCTCCTGTATATAATTATATATGTACAGCTGGTATAACCTGGGTATCTCCTGTATATAATTATATATGTACAGCTGGTATAACCTGGGTATCTCCTGTATATAATTATATATGTACAGCTGGTATAAGTTATACATCTTCTTGTATATAGTAATATGGACCATGCTGGTATAACCTGGGCATCTCCTGTATATAATTATATATGTACAGCTGGTATAAGGTATACATCTTCTGTATATAGTGATATGGAGCATGCTGGTATAACCTGGGCATCTCCTGTATATACTTATATATGTACAGCTGGTATAAGTTATACATCTTCTTGTATACAGTGATATGGAGCATGCTGGTATAACCTGGGTATCTCCTGTATATAATTATATATGTACAGCTGGTATAAGTTATACATCTTCTTGTATATAGTGATGTAGACCATGCTGGTATAACCTGGGTATCTCCTGTATATAATTATATATGTACAGCTGGTATAAGTTATACATCTTCTTGTATATAGTAATATGGACCATGCTGGTATAACCTGGGCATCTCCTGTATATAATTATATATGTACAGCTGGTATAAGGTATACATCTTCTGTATATAGTGATATGGAGCATGCTGGTATAACCTGGGCATCCCCTGTATATAATGTACAGCTGGTATAAGTTATACATCTTCTTGTATACAGTGATATGGAGCATGCTGGTATAACCTGGGCATCTCCTGTATATAATTATATATGTACAGCTGGTATAACCTGGGTATCTCCTGTATATAATTATATATGTACAGCTGGTATAAGTTATACATCTTCTTGTATATGGTGATATGGAGCATGCTGGTATAACCTGGGCATCTCCTGTATATAATTATATATGTACAG
This sequence comes from Bufotes viridis, assembly GCA_033119425.1. Classification (NCBI taxonomy): domain Eukaryota; kingdom Metazoa; phylum Chordata; class Amphibia; order Anura; family Bufonidae; genus Bufotes; species Bufotes viridis. Next base: position 5,485,338 of record CM065594.1, read on the forward strand.
CTGGTATAAGTTATACATCATCTGTATATAGTGATATGGACCACGCTGGTATAACCTGGGTATCTCCTGTATATAATTATATATGTACAGCTGATATAAGTTATACATCTTCTTGTATATAGTGATATGGACCATGCTGGTATAACCTGGGTATCTCCTGTATATAATTATATATGTACAGCTGGTATAACCTGGGTATCTCCTGTATATAATTATATATGTACAGCTGGTATAAGTTATACGTCTTCTTGTATATAGTGATATGGAGCATGCTGGTATAACCTGGGCATCTCCTGTATATAATTATATATGTACAGCTGGTATAACCTGGGTATCTCCTGTATATAATTATATATGTACAGCTGGTATAAGTTATACGTCTTCTTGTATATAGTGATATGGAGCATACTGGTATAACCTGGGTATCACCTGTATATAATTGTATATGTACAGCTGGTATAACCTGGGCATCTCCTGTATATAATTATATATGTACAGCGGGTATAAGTTATACGTCTTCTTGTATATAGTGATATGGAGCATGCTGGTATAACCTGGGCATCTCCTGTATATAATTATATATGTACAGCTGGTATAAGTTATACGTCTTCTTGTATATAGTGATATGGAGCATACTGGTATAACCTGGGCATCTCCTGTATATAATTATATATGTACAGCTGGTATAAGTTATACGTCTTCTTGTATATAGTGATATGGACCATGCTGATATAACCTGGGTATCTCCTTTATATCATTATATATGTACAGCTGGTATAAGTTATACATCTTCTTGTATATAGTGATATGGAGCATGCTGGTATAACCTGGGTATCTCCTGTATATAATTATATATGTACAGCTGGTATAAGTTATACATCTTCTTGTATATAGTGATATGGACCATGCTGGTATAACCTGGGTGTCTCCTGTATATAATTATATATGTACAGCTGGTATAAGTTATACATCTTCTTGTATATAGTGATATGGCCATGCTGGTATAACCTGGGTATCTCCTGTATATAATTATATATGTACAGCAGGTATAAGTTATACATCTCCTTGTATATAGTGATATGGAGCATGCTGATATAACCTGGGTATCTCCTGTATATAATTACATATGTACAGCTGGTATTACCTGGGTATCTCCTGTATATAATTATATATGTACAGCTGGTATAAGTTATACATCTTCTTGTATACAGTGATATGGAGCATGCTGGTATAACCTGGGTATCTCCTGTATATAATTATATATGTACAGCTGGTATAAGTTATACATCTTCTTGTATATAGTGATATGTAGCATGCTGGTATAACCTGGGTATCTCCTGTATATAATAATATATGTACAGCTGGTATAACCTGGGCATCTCCTGTATATAATTATATATGTACAGCTGGTATAACCTGGGTATCTCCTGTATATAATTATATATGTACAGCTGGTATAAGTTATACATCTTCTTGTATATAGTGATATGGAGCATGCTGGTATAACCTGGGTATCTCCTGTATATAATAATATATGTACAGCTGGTATAACCTGGGCATCTCCTGTATATAATTATATATGTACAGCTGGTATAACCTGGGTATCTCCTGTATATAATTATATATGTACAGCTGGTATAAGTTATACATCTTCTTGTATATAGTGATATGGAGCATGCTGGTATAACCTGGGTATCTCCTGTATATAATTATATATGTACAGCTGGTATAAGTTATAAATTTTCTGTATATAGTGATATGGAGCATGCTGGTATAACCTGGGGATCTCCTGTATATAATTATATATGTACAGCTGGTATAACCTGGGTATGTAATATCTATGTTTCCATCTCTGGTCTTGGATGTCTTGTGTTGGTTCCGGTTTCTTTGAGCTTCTAAGAAAACTTTTTGAGTTTCTCTAATTTTAGAGGGTTTGTGGATCACACAATGTTCTGCTCTCAGGTTACTGAAGGCTTGGGGCAGTTGTGTTCTTACAAGTCCTCAGCGAGTGCACGCAGCTCTGAGGTGTTAACATTTCCTAGATTATAAAGCATAAACGTGGAATTGCGCTATACCTGCTACGTTCAATCAGCAATTAGGTTTTAATATACTGTATCGTAAATCGGCTGAGCCGACACCTGATTGGATAAAGGCCGTGCCTTTGATGCCAGTGAATATTTTACTCATTTTCCTTTAGATCACTCATATAACACTGCGGGGGGAGGGGGGCGTCTGTATAAATCTCATGGATTATGATCTGTTCTTTCAGATCTGGCACAAGGCTTGTTTTCATTGTGAAGTCTGCAAAATGATCCTGACCGTCAACAACTTCGTCAGTTTCCAGAAGAAGCCGTTCTGCCACGCGTAAGTCGGGAAAGGGGGTTGGGCAATTATCTTGATGTTAGATTCTCATTGGACTCAACATTCTCAGCAATATACATTGACATCAATATTAACACAGAATAATAATGTAGAGGCTGTATATATCTGTATGCGGTATGCTGCTGAGCTCCCTGTAGTGGTGGCTGTATATATCTGTATGTAGTAATCTCCTGAGCTTCCTCTAGTGGTGGCTGTATATATCTGTATGCAGTAATGTCCTGAGCTCCCTCTAGTGGTGGCTGTATATATCTGTATGCAGTAACCTCCTGAGCTCACTCTAGTGGTGACTGTATATATCTGTATGCAGTAATCTCCTCAGCTTCCTCTAGTGGTGGCTGTATATATCTGTATGTAGTAATCTCCTGAGCTCTGTCTAGTGGTGGCTGTATATATCTGTATACTGTAATCTCCTGAGCTCTCTCTAGTGGTGGCTGTATATATCTGTATGCGGTAATCTCCTGAGCTACCTGTAGTGGTGGCTGTATATATCTGTATGTAGTAATCTCCTGAGCTCCCTCTGGTGGTGACTGTATATATCTGTATGTAGTAATCTCCTGAGCTCCCTCTAGTGGTGGCTGTATATATCTGTATGCAGTAATCTCCTGAGCTCCCTCTAGTGGTGGCTGTATATATCTGGATGTAGTAATCTCCTGAGCTCCCTCTAGTGGTGGCTGTATATATCTGTATGCAGTAATCTCCTGAGCTCCCTCTAGTGGTGACTGTATATATCTGTATGTAGTAATCTCCTGAGCCCCCTCTGGTGATGGCTGTATATATCTGTATGCAGTAATCTCCTGAGCTCCCTCTAGTGGTGACTGTATATATCTGGATGTAGTAATCTCCTGAGCTCCCTCTAGTGGTGGCTGTATACATCTGTATGCAGTAATCTCCTGAGCTTCCTCTAGTGGTGGCTGTATATATCTGTATGTAGTAATCTCCTGAGCTCTCTCTAGTGGTGGCTGTATATATCTGTATGTAGTAATCTCCTGAGCTCCCTCTAGTGGTGGTTGTATATATCTGTATGTAGTAATCTCCTGAGCTCCCTCTAGTGGTGGCTGTATATATCTGTATGTAGTAATCTCCTGAGCTCCCTCTAGTGGTGGCTGTATATATCTGTATGTAGTAATCTCCTGAGCTCCCTCTGGTTGTGACTGTATATATCTGTATGTAGTAATCTCCTGAGCTCCCTCTAGTGGTGGCTGTATATATCTGTATGCAGTAATCTCCTGAGCTCCCTCTAGTGATGACTGTATATATCTGTATGTAGTAATCTCCTGAGCTCCCTCTAGTGGTGGCTGTATATATCTGTATGTAGTAATCTCCTGAGCTCCCTCTAATGGTGGCTGTATATATCTGTATGCAGTAATCTCCTGAGCTCCCTCTAGTGGTGGCTGTATATATCTGTATGCAGTAATCTCCTGAGCTCCCTCTAGTGGTGGCTGTATATATCTGTATGTAGTAATCTCCTGAGCTCCCTCTAGTGGTGGCTGTATATATCTGTATGTAGTAATCTACTGAGCTCCCTCTAGTGGTGGCGGTATATATCTATATGCAGTAATCTCCTGAGCTCCCTGTAATGGTGCTGTATATATCTGTATGCAGTAATCTCCTGAGCTCCCTCTAGTGGTGGCTGTATATATCTGTATGTAGTAATCTCCTGAGCTCCCTCTAGTGGTGACTGTATATATCTGTATGTAGTAATCTCCTGAGCTCCCTGTAGTGGTGACTGTACATATCTGTATGTAGTAATCTCCTGAGCTCCGTCTAGTGGTGGCTGTATATATCTGTATGTAGTAATCTCCTGAGCTCCCTCTAGTGGTGGCTGTATATATCTGTATGCAGTAATCTCCTGAGCTCCCTCTAGTGGGGGCTGTATATATCAATATGTAGTAATCTCCTGAGCTCCCTCTAGTGGTGGCTGTATGTATCTGTATGTAGTAATCTCCTGAGCTCCCTCTAGTGGGGGCTGTATATATCTGTATGCAGTAATCTCCTGAGCTCCCTCTAGTGGTGGCTGTATATATCTTTATGCAGTAATCTCCTGAGCTCCCTCTAGTAATGACTGTATATATCTGTATGTAGTAATCTCCGGAGCTCCCTTTAGTGGTGGCTGTATATATCTGTATGTAGTAAACTCCTGAGTTCCCTCTAGTGGTGGCTGTATATATCTGTATGTAGTAATCTCCTGAGCTCCCTCCAGTGGTGGCTGTATATATCTGTATGTAGTAAACTCCAGAGCTCCCTCTAGTGGTGACTGTATATATCTGTATGTAGTAATCTCCTGAGCTCCCTCTAGTGGTGGCTGTATATATCTGTATGCAGTAATCTCCTGATCTCCCTCTGGTGATGACTGTATATATCTGTATGTAGTAATCTCCTAAGCCTCTAGTGGTGGCTGTATATATCTGTATGTAGTAATCTCCTGAGCTCCTCTAGTGGTGGCTGTATATATCTGTATGTAGTAATCTCCTGAGCTCCCTCTAGTGGTGGCTGTATATATCTGTATGTATTAATCTCCTGAGCTCTCTCTAGTGGTGGCTGTATATATCTGTATACTGTAATCTCCTGAGCTCCCTCTAGTGGTGGCTGCATATATCTGTATATAGTAATCTCCTGACTCCCTCTAGTGGTGGCTGTATGTATCTGTAAGTAGTAAGCTCCGGAGCTCCCTCTAGTGTTGGCTGTATATATTCGTATGTAGTAATCTAATGAGCTCCCTCTATTGGTGGCTGTATATATCTGTATGTAGTAATCTTCTGAGCTCCCTCTAGTGGTGGCTGTATGTAACTGTATGTAGTAAGCTCCTGAGCTCCCTCTAGTGTTGGCTGCATATATCTGTATGTAGTAATCTTTTGAGATTCATTTAGTGGTGACTGTATATATTGTATGCAATCATCTCCTGAGCTCCCTCTAGTGGTGGCTGTATATATATTTATGTAGTAATCTCCTGAGCTCCCTCTAGTGGCGGCTGTATATATCTGTATTCAGTAATCTCCTGAGCTCCCTCTGGTGATGGCTGTATATATCTGTACGTTGTAATCTCCTGAGCTCCCTCTAGTGGTGGCTGTATATATCTGTATGCAGGAATCTCCTGAGCTCCCTCTGGTGATGGCTGTATATATCTGTATGTAGTAATCCCCTGAGCCTCTAGTGGTGGCTGTATATATCTGTATGCAGTAATCTCCTGAGTTCCCTCTAGTGGTGGCTGTATTTATCTGTATGTAGTAATCTCCTGAGCTCCCTCTAATCGTTGCTCTATATATCTGTATGTAGTAATCTCCTGAGCTCCCTCTAGTGGTGGCTGTATATATCTGTATGTAGTAAGCTCCTGAGCTCTCCTTAGTGGAGGCTGTATATATCTGTATGTAGTAATCTTCTGAGCTCCCTCTAGAGGTGGCTGTATATATCTTTATATAGTAATCTCCTGAGCTCCCTCTAGTGGTGGCTGTATATATCTGTATGTAGTAATCTCCTGAGCTCCCTCCAGTGGTGGTTGTATATATCTGTATGTATTAATCTCCTGGGCTCCCTCTAGTGGTGGATGTATATATCTGTATGTAGTAATCTCCTGATCTCCCTCTAGTGGTGGCTGTATATATCTGTATGTAGTAAACTCCAGAGCTCCCTCTGGTGGTGGCTGTATATATATGTATGTAGTAATCTCCTGAGCTCCCTCTAGTGGTGGCTGTATATATCTGTATGCAGTAATCTCTTGAGCTCCCTCTGGTGATGGCTGTATATATCTGTATGTAGTGATCTCCTGAGGCTCTAGTGGTGGCTGTATATATCTGTATGTAGTAATATCCTGAGCTCCCTCTAGTGATGGCTGTATATATCTGTATGCAGTAATCTCCTGAGCTCCCTCTAGTGGTGGTTGTATATATCTGTATGTAGTAATCTCCTGAGCTCCTCTAGTGGTGGCTGTATATATCTGTATGTAGTAATCTCCTGAGCTCCCTCTAGTGATGGGTGTTTATATCTGTATGTAGTAAGCTCCTGAGCTCTCCTTAGTGGAGGCTGTATATATCTGTATGCAGTATTCTCCTGAGCTCCCCCTAGTGGTGTCTGTATATATCTGTAAGTAGTAATCTCCCGAGCTCCCTCTAGTGATGGCGGTATATATCTGTATGTAGTAATCTCCTGAGCTCCCTCTAGTGGCGGTTGTATATATCTGTATGTAGTAGTTTCCTGAGCTCCTTCTAGTGGTGGCTGTATATATCTGTATGCAGTAATCTCCTGAGGTCCCCCTAGTGGTGACTGTATATATCTGTATGTAGTAATCTCCTGAGCTCCCTCTAGTGATGGCTGTATTTATCTGTATGCAGTAATCTCCTGAGCTCCCTCTAGTGGTGGCTGTATAGATCTGCATGTAGTAATCTCCTGACCTCCCTCTAGTGGTGGCTGTATATATCTGTATGTAGTAATCTCCTGAGCTCCCTCTAGTGGTGGCTTTATATATCTGTATGTAGTAATCTCCTGAGCTCCCTCTAGTGGTGGCTGTATATATCTGTATATAGTAATCTCCTGAGCTCCCTCTAGTGGTGGCTGTATATATCTGTATGTAGTAATCTCCTGAGCTCCCTCTAGTGGTGACTGTATATATCTGCATGCAGTAATCTCCTTAGCTCCCTCTAGTGGTGACTGTATAAATCTGCATGCAGTAATCTCCTGAGCTCCCTCTAGTGGTGGCTGTATATATCTGTATGCAGTATTCTCCTGAGCTCCCTCTAGTGGTGGCTGTATATATCTGTATGCAGTAATCTCCTGAGCTCCCTCTAGTGGTGGCTGTATATACCTGTATGCAGTAATCTCCTGAGCTCTCTCTAGTGGTGGCTGTATATATCTGTATGCTGTAATCTCCTTAGCTCCCTCTAGTGGTGACTGTATATATCTGTATGCAGTAATCTCCTGAGCTCCCTCTAGTGGTGGCTGTATATATCTGTATGCAGTAATCTCCTGAGCTCCCTCTAGTGGTGGCTGTATATATCTGTATGTAGTAATCTCCTGAGCTCTCTCTAGTGGTGGCTGTATATATCTGTATGCTGTAATCTCCTGAGCTCCCTCTAGTAATGACTGTATATATCCGTATGTAGTAATCTCCTGAGCTCCCTCTAGTGGTGGCTGTATATATCTGTATGTAGTAATCTCCTGAGCTCCCTCTAGTGGTGGCTGTATATATCTGTATGTAGTAATCTCCTGAGCTCCCTCTAGTGGTGGCTGTATATATCTGTATGTAGTAGTCTCCTGAGCTCCCTCTAGTGGAGGCTGTATATATCTGTATGCTGTAATCTCCTTAGCTCCCTCTAGTGGTGACTGTATATATCTGCATGCAGTAATCTCCTGAGCTCCCTCTAGTGGTTGCTGTATATATCTGTATGCAGTAATCTCCTGAGCTCCCTCTAGTGGTGGCTGTATATATCTGTATGCAGTAATCTCCTGAGCTCCCTCTAGTGGTGGCTGTATATATCTGTATGTAGTAATCTCCTGAGCTCTCTCTAGTGGTGGCTGTATATATCTGTATGCTGTAATCTCCTGAGCTCCCTCTAGTAATGACTGTATATATCCGTATGTAGTAATCTCCTGAGCTCCCTCTAGTGGTGGCTGTATATATCTGTATGTAGTAACCTCCTGAGCTCCCTCTAGTGGTGTCTGTATATATCTGTATGTAGTAATCTCCTGAGTTCCCTCTAGTGGTGGCTGTATATATCTGTATGTAGTAATCTCCTGAGCTCCCTCTAGTGGGGGCTGTATATATCTGTATGTAATAATCTCCTGAGCTCCCTATAGTGGTGGCTGTATATATCTGTATGCAGTAATCTCCTGAGCTCCCTCTAGTGGTGGCTGTATATATCTGTATGTAGTAATCTCCTGAGCTCCCTCTAGTGGTGGCTGTATATATCTGTATGTAGTAATCTCCTGAGCTCCCTCTAGTGGTGGCTGTATATATCTGTATGTAGTAATCTCCTGAGCTCCCTCTAGTGGTGGCTGTATATATCTGTATATAGTAATCTCCTGAGCTCCCTCTTGTGGTATCTGCAGGAAAGAAGGATGTTAGCTTTTGGTTTCTGAATGGTGTTTGGAGCTCGTTGTCAGAAAAGGATGCAGGGTAAAGTGAACTCAAGAACATTATTGTGTTAAAACATTTACCTTAAAAACGCAATTATATCCTTCTATATATTCATTAGGGCTTCCAACATATTAGTCAGGGCCTCCTGTCTATTACTTAGGTTTGACCTTCACCTTTCTTCTTTAGGCACAATCCTAAGATTAACACCTTCACCAGTGTGTATGAGACGCCGGTCAATATCCGTGTGAAGAGACAGTCTGAGACATTCAGTGAGGTGAGTGCACAGGTGACATCCACGCTCATCTGACATGCTGGATTGTGTAGTTCTATAAAATATGGAAGAGACAGAGGCTCTCTTATGGTATATGTAACATCGGCCTGGTGTAGTGTACAAATCACAGAACACAACGCTCATTACAGCACCTAGTGGCCATGAGAGGTGCTGCATTACTGTCCAGGGTATTACCTGGACGGCGAGGATGTCAGATACCCATGCTGGCTATTTTCCAGAGCGCCCCTCTTGGCTGTGGCTGTGCCTGGTATTGCAGATCTATGATGTCCATTTTGTGGGATAATATTTTTCCTAACAATTGTACTTAGCTGTTCTTTGTTGTATCTGTTTCTGGGAAAGCTGGGTGACAATAACTCTTTCATTACAGCTCCTTCATGTCTTGTCACCCAGCTTTCCCAGAAGCAGATAAACGACTGATGTGATGACCTGACAGAAGAAGAAGTGATTGTCATGGCTTTCAGTCCACACTTTCCACCATTCACTACATACCAGACTTTTCCCTGACCCCAGTGTGTAATAAGAGCAGCAATCGCCCCTCTGCGGCCGTGGTCGTGTTCCGGAATGTTCTATGGTATTCCGCTCTATTTTGGTGACTCAGCTGTGACTTGAGCGTGGTTATTTACGGATCCTGTAGGTTTACAACGGTTTTCTTCCAGTGCGGCTGTCGCTGTCAGTCATCATCCACCCGGCGGTCTAGCGTTTTTAGGGTCACAGGTGGAGGCTTCAACGCGATGCCTCTCAGACGATAGAGGTCACATGATGTGTCTAAAATCGCCTAAATACCATATGTGTGGAAATTTCTTGTATGCACTGACTTTTTACTGGTTTACTGATCGGAATCCGAGGAAAGCTGGGTGACAACCCCTGTAAGGACTGTAATGACAGCCATATTACTTGTCATCCAGCTTTCCCAGGGCCAGACAGAGTCAAGAACCTGATGGATATATTTCTAGACCCCTGAATGACAACCCCGTGTGAGCTACAAAAGCAATCAAATGAGTTGTCACCCAGGAGACAACTTTCCCAGTTAGATCTGCTTCTGGTAAAGCTGGGTGATACCGCTGCTATTACAGGTGTCGTCACTCAGCTTTCCTTGGGGCTGATAGGTAAATCTGCCTGGTTACACAGCAGTAAAGTATTAGGATGAGGCTGACCTGTAAAGGTGACATGCTTCTGGCAAAGCTGGGTGACCTAGTAAATGCTTCCGGATATTTTTTAAGAGGGAGCCAGGACGACAGGAGACACAGAGGGGCCGGCGCAGCTGCATGACTCGGGAACTGGGCATTCCGGACATGGGAACCGCAGACATGCGAACGCTGGGTGACAATTCTCGTAAAAACTGCTGTCACCCAGTGCCCCATACAACTGCTGTCATCTAATGCCCCATACAACTGGCATCATCGGTGCCCCCATACAACTGGCATCATCCGGTGCCCCATACAACTGGCATCCTCCGGTGCCCCATACAACTGGTGTCACCCAGTGCCCCGTAGAACTGATGTCACCCAGTGCCCCGTAGAACTGATGTCACCCAGCGCCCCGTAGAACTGGTGTCAACCAGTGCTCCGTAGAACAGATGTCACCGAGTGCCCCGTAGAACTGATGTCACCCAGTGCCACGTAGAACTGATGTCACCCAGTGCCACGTAGAACTGATGTCACCCAGTGCCCCGTAGAACTGGTGTCAACCAGTGCCCCGTAGAACTGGTGACAACCAGTGCCCCGTAGAACTGGTGTCACCCAGTGCCACGTAGAACTGGTGTCACCCAGTGCCACGTAGAACTGGTGTCACCCAGTGCCACGTAGAACTGCTGTCACCCAGTGCTCCATACAACTGCTGTCACCCAGTGCCCCATACAACTGCCGTCACCCAGTGGCCCATAGAACTGGTGTCACCCAGTGCCCCATACAACTGCAGTTACCCAGTGCCCCATACAACTGCAGTTACCCAGTGCCCCATACAACTGCCGTCACCCAGTGCCCCATACAACTGCAGTTACCCAGTGCCCCATACAACTGCTGTCACCCAGTGCCCCATACAACTGCTGTCACCCAGTTCCCCATACAACTGCCGTCAGCCAGTGCCCCATACAACTGCCGTCAGCCAGTGCCCCATACAACTTCCGTCAGCCAGTGCCTCATACAACTGCCATCACCCAGTGCCCCATACAACTGCCATCACCCAGTGCCCCATACAACTGCAGTTACCCAGTGCCCCATACAACTGCCGTCACCCAGTGCCCCATACAACTGCAGTTACCCAGTGCCCCATACAACTGCTGTCACCCAGTGCCCCATACAACTGCTGTCACCCAGTTCCCCATACAACTGCCGTCAGCCAGTGCCCCATACAACTGCCGTCACCCAGTGCCCCATACAACTGCCGTCACCCAGTGCCCCATACAACTGCTGTCACCCAGTGCCCCATACAACTGCCGTCACCCAGTGCCCCATACAACTGCTGTCACCCAGTGCCCCATACAACTGCCGTCACCCAGTGCCCCATAGAACTGCTGTCAGCCAGTGCCCCATACAACTGCTGTCACCCAGTGCCCCATACAACTGCTGTCACCCAGTGCCCCATACAACTGCTGTCACCCAGTGCCCCATACAACTGCTGTCACCCAGTGCCCCATACAACTGCTGTCACCCAGTGCCCCATAGAACTGCCGTCAGCCAGTGCCCCATACAACTGCTGTCACCCAGTGCCCCATACAACTGCCGTCACACAGTGCCCCATACAACTGCCGTCACCCAGTGCCCCATACAACTGCCGTCCCCAGTGCCCCATACAACTGCCGTCACCCAGTGCCCCATAGAGATACAGGAAAGAAAAGAACAAAATACTAAATCAGAGGACAAATGAAAGGGTCCGGATATCTGGAATTATATGGGTTCTGCAACTTTCGGATAGCCCCTGTATTATGAGGCTTCATATTTTTCAAGATCTCTGCTTGCTGACAGTAAATTGGAACATTGATGATTTAGCTGTCATGTTCTGGTACACTGTAACAAACCCTCAGCTGTATCAGCAGGATCAGGCCAGGATGGGAATATGTATATCCTGTCACGTTGATTTTAACAAAATCCCTGTAAACTGCAGTGCTTTGATGCAAAGTTATTATAAATTGCTCCATAAAAAATGCAATTTGATCGCATCTTGTGACATAAAGCTCAATTCTGGATAATAAAAGCTTCTACAATGTTCGCATAGAATTTGTAAGCTGAACCAGCAGCCGTTTGTTACAATGTATCAGTGCAGGTAAAATGTATCATTCTGGAGTGGAGGATTGCCCAGGCTGGATACAACTATAGCAAACCTCAGTTCTTAGAAGTTTTTGGATCAGGACAGGTTTCCTTTCACTGATCGCAAGCAGAGATCTTGAAAATGGTGAGAGTAAGAGAAAATGTATACTAAGAGGTTAAGGAAGTGCCTGGGGGGTTGTGGATAAGGCTACATGCACACGACCGTATGTGTTTTGCGGTCTGCAAACTGCGGATCCGCAAATTGCGGATCCGCAAAAAAAAAAACGGATGACATCCGTATGTCATCTGTTTTTTGGGCGGATCCATTGTAACAATGCCTTAAACGGACAAGAATAGGACATGTTCCATTTTTTTTGCGGGGCTTTGGAACGGACACGGAAACAAACAACGTTCGTGTGCATGTAGCCTTACTTTGTTTCTGCAGATTAAGTATCGGGAGGACGGAGAACGATTCAAGTCTGTTTTCCACTGGGACATGAAAGGCATCGATCGTGATGAGAACTACAAGGCGCAGCATGTGAAGCAGCAGGTATCCCCTGCGCTGGGGGTGCGCACATTGCGGTCAGGGATATTGGGGGTGACCTCTGACATCTACTGATCTTTATTTCCCAGAATGCATTTGAAGAGGGTAAATCCTGGCTGTCTAATGTAGACCCGGAGATGGTTCGCATCAAGCAGATGCAGAAGACGGCAAATAACGTAAGACCCTCCGAAATCTATAACGTCCCCTCATGCCTGTGGAGGCCGCTTATCACACTGCACCGCTGATCATACACCCTTACCATTGCCACATTGTCAATTATTCTGGATTATAGGGCATAGGCAGGGTGCCAACCTCCTTAAGGAGACCAATCCTGTATGGAGACTTACTGGAAGTCCTCCAGAGTATAGAGGCGAATGCTCCATGGGAATCGAATATGCAAACATGTATCTCCCAAAAAAGAGAACCATCTTGCTAGCGCCACCTTATGGAAGTGGCTCTCTGAGGCAAAATCCATCTTTCCAACAACCCTTGGGATTTGACAATAGACTATAAATGGAACAGATATCCCTGTTTGGATAGCTCTTTTGGGGTGCTTGCCCCACATCAGTACGGAGCAGGATTCTGCCTGGCTCGGGGGTGGGAAGGGGTTCTGTTTCTTGGGTAATACTTTTTTGCATATTTGTTTCCCATGGAGCATTGCCAATAAATCTTCATATCATAGAGCACATCCAGTAAGTCTCCAAACAGGACTGGTCTCTTTAAGGAGATTCAGCACCCTGACTAAGCCGCTTCCAAAGCATCGCACTGACCCGTACTGATGAGAGTCAAGCACCCTGAAACAGCTGCCTATGGAGGGATATCTGGTCTGGCTATATTCCCCTGTACAATCCCTAGGTTTTTTGGAAAGTCTGATCTTGACTCTCATCTCGACTGAGATGGTTCCCTTCCTTGGATTATAAGGTGGGAGGTGTTGTCAGGACACACCCTATTTATAGTGTTTCTGATGGGTAGCCCACCCACACCGATCTAGGAATGTCCACATGACAGCCCACATACACCAGGCATCTAGTAGACTCCATGTAGGGTTTCCATTCACTTCCACGAAGGACGCATCGCTGTCATTACTTGACTAGTGACCGGTGACTCTCTATTACCATGTGCGTCTGCTCTTCTGCCAGGAAGAGTATACAGAGGACTATGAGCAGCAGAGCAGGAAAGGAAGCTTCCCGGCCATGATCACCCCAACATATCAGACAGCGAGGAAGGCCGCTCAGCTGGCCAGTAATGTAAGTGACCCCGGCGAGCTGTGCACACAGCAGTGTATATGGCTATAAGATCCAGGGGAAGCACTGAATACAGTATATAGCCCTCCGCTATTATATACGGGGCTGTGCATATACAATACTGTTGGTGGTCTTCTAAGGGAGAGGACTTCTTTGGGGGGATCCTTCTTCTATGGTGGATAATACAGTATATGGTGGAACTCATCTGTATTTATGTGGGGGTGCTCTTCCAATGCAGATGGTCTTATGGAGTAAAATCCCTCCATGCGCCCCCTGCAATCACCATATATACTGTGACTATGCTCATATATATTCCTACAGGTGGAATACAAGCGCGGGCACGATGAGCGGCTGTCCCAGTATACCAGTCTGGCGGACACAAAGGATATCCTACATGCCAAGTCTGGGGGGCAGCAGCGCAGTGATGTAAGTGCCCCTAGTCCTCCCTGCACCCCACAGCACGATGGCTCCTGTAACAGCTTTCTTTTTTTCTCTAGATACAATACACAGAAGACTATGCGGAGCCGAGGGGGAAGGGCAGCTTCCCGGCACTGATTACTCCAGGCTACCAGATAGCCAAGAAGGCTAATGAGCTGGCCAGTGATGTAAGTGCATGTCTCATGAAGCTTCAGTACCACTTCTAGCCATTAGGTGGCAATGTAGATCCCAAATGAAATCATCTTACAGTGTCATTTATAGCCTATAGGGACTGGATTCCAATAACACGAGTGGTACGCATACGTCTACATCACAGTGGAATTTACATCCTGATGGCAGACAGCGCAAAAGAGACAAACCTGACTGCTTAAACATATATCCAGCACCTATAGAAGTCAATACAATAATTCTGTATGCAATGACTCCCTCTAGTGGTGGCTGTATAATCTGTATGTAGTGAGCTCCCTCTAGTGGTGGCTGTATAATCTGTATGTAGTGAGCTCCCTCTAGTGGTGGCTGTATAATCTGTATGTAGTGAGCTTCCCCTAGTGGTGGCTGTATAATCTGTATATACAGAGCTCCCCCTAGTGGTGGCTGTATAATCTGTATGTAGTGAGCTTCCCCTAGTGGTGGCTGTATAATCAGTATGTAGTGAGCTCCCTGTAGTGGTGGCAGTATAATCTGTATGCAATGAACTCCCTCTAGTGGTGGCTGTATAATCTGTATGTAGTGAGCTCCCTCTATTGGTGGCTGTATAATCTGTATGTAGTGAGCTCCCTCTAGTGGTGGCTGTATAATCTGAATGTAGTGAGTTCACTCTAGTGGTGGCTGTATAATCTGTATGTAGTGAGCTCCCTCTAGTGGTGGCTGCACATTCAGTAGGTAGTGAGCTCCCTCTAGTGGTGGCTTTATAATCAGTATGTAGTGAGCTCACTCTAGTGGTGGCTGTATAATCTGTATATACAGAGCTCCCCCTAGTGGTGGCTGTATATTCTGTATGTAGTTAGCTTCCCATAGTGGTGTCAGTATAATCTGTATGTGATGAGCTCCCTCTAGTGGTGGCTGTATAATCAGTATGTAGTGAGCTCCCTGTAGTGGTGGCAGTATAATCTGTATGCACTGAACTCCCTCTAGCGGTGACTGTATAATCTGTATATAAAGAGCTCTCCCTAGTAGTGGCTGTATAATCTGTATGTAGTGAGCTCCCCCTACTGGTGGCTGTATAATCTGTATGTAGTGAGCTTCCCCTAGTGGTGGCTGTATAATATGTATGTGATGAGCTTCCTCTAGTGGTGGCTGTATAATCAGTATGTAGTGAGCTCCCTCTAGTGGTGGCTGTATAATCTGTATGTAGTGAGCTCCCCCTAGTGGTGGCTGTATAATCTGTATGCAGTGAGCTCCCTCTAGTGGTGGCTGTATAATCAGTATGTAGTGAGCTCCCTCTAGTGGTGGCTGTATAATCTGTATGTAGTGAGCTCCCTGTAGTGGTGGCAGTATAATCTGAATGCAGTGAACTCCCTCTAGTGGTGGCTGTATAATCTGTATGTAGTGAGCTCCCTCTATTGGTGGCTGTATAATCTGTATGTAGTGAGCTCCCTCTAGTGGTGGCTGTATAATCTGAATGTAGTGAGTTCACTCTAGTGGTGGCTGTATAATCTGTATGTAGTGAGCTTCCCCTAGTGGTGGCTGTATAATCTGTATATACAAAGCTCCCCCTAGTGGTGGCTGTATAATCTGTATGTGATGAGCTCCCTCTAGTGGTGGCTGTATAATCAGTATGTAGTGAGCTCCCTGTAGTGGTGGCAGTATAATCTGTATGCACTGAACTCCCTCTAGCAGGGACTGTATAATCTGTATATAAAGAGCTCTCCCTAGTAGTGGCTGTATAATCTGTATGTAGTGAGCTCCCCCTACTGGTGGCAGTATAGTCTGTATGTAGTTAACTCCCTCTAGTGGTGGCTGTATATATCTGTATGTAGTGAGCGCACTCTAGTGGTGGCTGTATAATCTGTATGTAGTGAGCTCCCTCTAGTGGTGGCTGTATAATCTGTATGTAGTGAGTTTCCCTTAGTGGTGTCTGTATAATCTGTATGTGATGAGCTTCCTCTAGTGGTGGCTGTATAATCAGTATGTAGTGAGCTCCCTCTACTGGTGGCTGTATAATCTCTATGCAGTGAGCTCCCTTTAGTGGTGGCTGAATAATCAGTATGTACTGAGCTCCCTCTAGTGGTGGCTGTATAATCTGTATGAAGTGAGCTCCCCTAGTGGTGGCTCTATAATCTGTATGTAGTGAGCTCCCTCTAGTGGTGGCTGTATAATCTGTATGTAGTGAGCTCCCTCTAGTGGTGGATGTATAATTTGTATGTAGTGAGCTCCCTCTAGTGGTGGCTGTATAATCTGTATGTAGTGAGCTCCCTCTAGTGGTGGATGTATAATTTGTATGTATTGAGCTCCCTCTAGTGGTGGCTGTATAATCTGTATGTAGTGAGCTCCCTCTAGTGATGGATGTATAATCTGTATGTAGTGAGCTCCCTCTAGTGGTGATTGTATAATCTGTATGTAGTGAGCTCCCCCTAGTGGTGGCTGTATATTATGTATGTACTGAGCTCCCTCTAGTGGTGGCTGTTTTATCTGTATGAAATGAGCTCCCCCTAGTGGTGGCTTTATAATCTGTTTTAGTGAGCTTCCTCTAGTGGTGGCTGTATATATCTGTAGTGTAGTGAGCTCCCTCTAGTGGTGACTGTATAATCTGTATGAAGTGAGCTCCCCTAGTGGTGGCTTTATAATCTGTATGTAGTGAGCTCCCTCTAGTGGTGGCTTTATAATCTGTATGTAATGAGCTCCCTCTAGTGGTGGCTTTATAATCTGTATGTAGTGAGCTCCCTCTAGTGGTGGCTTTATAATCTGTATGTAGTGAGCTCCCTCTAGTGGTGACTGTATAATCTGTATGTAGTGAGCTCCCTCTAGTGGTGGCTGTATAATCTGTATGTACTGAGCTTCCTCTAGTGGTGACTGTATAATCTGTATGAAGTGTGCTCCCTCTAGTGGTGGCTGTATAATCTGTATGAAGTGAGCTCCCCTAGTGGTGGCTTTATAATCTGTATGTAGTGAGCTCCCTCTAGTGGTGGCTTTATAATCTGTATGTACTGAGCTTCCTCTAGTGCTGACTGTATAATCTGTATGAAGTGATCTCTCCCTAGTGGTGGCTGTATAATCTGTAGGTAGTGAGCTCCCTCTAGTGGTGGCCGTATAATCTGTATGTAGTGAGCTCCCTCTAGTGGTGGCTGTATAATCTGTATGTAGTGAGCTCCCTCTAGTGGTGGCTTTATAATCTGTATGTAGTGAGCTCCCTCTAGTGGTGGCTGTATAATCTGTATGTAGTGAACTCCCTCTAGTGGTGGCTGTATAATCTGTATGAAGTGAGCTCCCCTAGTGGTGGCCGTATAATCTGTATGTAGTGAGCTCCCTCTAGTGGTGGCTGTATAATCTGTATGTAGTGAGCTCCCTCTAGTGGTGGCTGCAGGCAGCTAGAATGTTTTCATATAACTTTATGATGAAATTTAGAGCCACATATAAAAATCGCACTGGGTGCAGTTTTCTGGGGGAGGCAGGGGCTATCATTAATGTTTATGGACCCAGGGGGGTTATGGCCTGGTGGAGAATTCAGTAAACAATGCAGAATGAGGTATAGAACAAATCGCTGTGGTAATGCAGAGCTCTTATAGTGTAGTGGGACGTCACGCACCCTCTTATCTCTCTGGCAGGTAAAATATCACCAGCGTTATCAGCGGGAGATGAAGGGGAAAGCAGATGTTACCTCCACCAGACAGAGTACGGACCAGCTGGACCAGGTATGGTGGGGTCTCAGGGGTGCAGAGCTGTTGCTTCATCCCCAGTACTGACTGTGCTATCTCTTATCAGACCCTTGAAGTCTCACCCGTGTCCATTATCTGATCAGATGACCCTTAGTCCCTGTAGGAGCTGATTCAGCCCCTCTATGTTCTATCACCGTCCCCCCAGATATACAATATCTCCCATAAATCCCTTCTCTTATATTCAGTGTCATGTTTTCAGAAATAGGGGGGCACATACTTTGTACAGTCACAGGGCTACTCTCCCTATAGGTCAGGATAGAAGGTTGGTGACACATTGATACATCTCTCAGCTCCACCTTGTAGACAATGTAACAAGACGTCTTTGCTGATGGGGATGCATGTTGATGAGGATGCATCTTTTTGGGGCAGGAATATGACGAGGATCTGGAGGAGTACAGAGGGAAGGGCAGCTTCCCAGCAATGATCACCCCTGCATATCTCAGCGCCAAAAAGGCTAACGATATCGCCAGCGACGTGAGTATTGGTGTCGCGGGACTGTGGATTCTGCTTTTTTGGTTTAGGACACTGTATGTGAATATATGACTGATGTATGATGAACACTTGTATGAGCTCTGTATGGTGGATGCATGTATATCAGACCCATGTATGGAGGATGAGTATATGGCGGATGTATGGAGGTTGGACGTATGTATGACTGATATATGAAGAACTGATGTATTGCTGATGTATGACCCATTTATTAAGGAGGTGCAGGCATGACTAATTATGGAGAATCGATGTATGTCTGATTTACCGAGGGTGGGTGTATGCGTGACTGATGTATGGAGGATATACATATGACCCATGTATATAGGATGGATGTACATATGACAGGTATATGGTCATGGGTGCATGAGCCCTGGATAGAGGGTGGTTGTAGGTATGACTGATGTATGTTGTATGTATGTATGATTGATGTGTGAGGAATTTATGTATGATTGATGCATAAAGGATGGGGGTATTAATGATTTATGTAAACCTACACGACCTCATATAACATCACATACATCAGTGGTCACACAACAACCATAACTTAACCTACTCAGACCACAAACAACTCTGATCAATATAAAATCTCTTTATTGGAAAAATTTATAAATACACATGATTACAATAAATAGGAGCAAAAAAGTGCAAGAGAGAGACAGATGTTACAATACACACCCGAGACAGGGAAAATATTGACTGGGGGTATCGGTAAATTAATCAATACTAATCTCCAAATACCTATCATTAGAGTACATATCCCCTATCCATACATTCAAATATGTCTCAGATAAATGTCAATCCAGATGGGGGTCAGAATCTCTGTAAATCACAGAGATGTGAGGAAAGGATGAACGGTAAATACCCAAATGGCCACCATCTGTCTGGTGACGAAGCCTGGTGGTGAAACACGTGTCGAGGTGCTCTTTTGACTGGGTTGGTATACATTGAGACATTATGGGTACGTGCTAATTTGTTATTTGTATTCCCTATTTTGGCAAAATACTTGTGTGCTATTATAGCTTTTCTCTAGTTATCTCCGTCCAGATGGTGGCCATTTGGGTATTTACCGTTCATCCTTTCCTCACATCTCTGTGATTTACAGAGATTCTGACCCCCATCTGGATTGACATTTATCTGAGACATATTTGAATGTATGGATAGGGGATATGTACTCTAATGATAGGTATTTGGAGATTAGTATTGATTAATTTACCGATACCCCCCAGTCAATATTTTCCCTGTCTCGGGTGTGTATTGTAACATCTGGCTCTCTCTTGCACTTTTTTGCTCCTATTTATTGTAATCATGTGTATTTATAAATTTTTCCAATAAAGAGATTTTATATTGATCAGAGTTGTTTGTGGTCTGAGTAGGTTAAGGTATTAATGATTTACACAGGATAGGTATATATATGACTGGTGTATAAGGATAGGTGTATGTATGAGTGATGTATGAGAATAGGTGTATGTATGACTGATGTATGAGGATAGGTGGATGTATGACTGATGTATGGGGATAGGTGTATGTATGACTGATGTATGAGGATAGGTGGATGTATGAATGATGTATGAGGATAGGTGTATGTATGAGTGATGTATGAGGATAGGTGTATGTATGACTGATGTACGGGGATAGGTGTATGTATGACTGATGTATGAGGATAGGTGTATGTATGAGTGATGTATGGAGATAGGTGTATGTATGAGTGATGTATGAGGATAGGTGTATGTATGACTGATGTATGAGGATAGGTGTATGTATGACTGATGTATGAGGATAGGTGTATGTATGACTGATGTATGGGGATAGGTGTATGTATGAATGATGCATGAGGATAGGTGTATGTATGACTGATGTATGAGGATAGGTGTATGTATGAGTGATGTATAAGGATAGGTGTATGTATGACTGATGTATGAGGATAGGTGTATGTATGACTGATGTACGGAGATAGGTGTATGTATGACTAATGTACGGAGATAGGTGTATGTATGAGTGATGTATGGGGATAGGTGTATGTATGACTGATGTATGAGGATAGGTGTATGTATGACTAATGTATGGAGATAGGTGTATGTATGACTGATGCATGAGGATAGGTGTATGTATGACTGATGTACGGAGATAGGTGTATGTATGAGTGATGTATGGGGATAGGTGTATGTATGACTGATGTATGAGGATAGGTGTATGTATGACTAATGTATGGAGATAGGTGTATGTATGACTGATGTATGAGGATAGGTGTATGTATGACTGATGTATGGGGATAGGTGTATGTATGACTGATGTATGAGAACAGGCGTATGTATGACTGATGTATGGGGATAGGTGTATGTATGACTGATGTATGGGGATAGGTGTATGTATGACTGATGTATGGGGATAGGTGTATGTATGACTGATGTATGGGGATAGGTGTATGTATGACTGATGTATGGGGATAGGTGTATGTATGACTGATGTATGGGGATAGGTGTATGTATGACTGATGTATGAGAACAGGCGTATGTATGACTGATGTACGGGGATAGGTGTATGTATGACTGATGTATGGGGATAGGTGTATGTATGACTGATGTACGGGGATAGGTGTATGTATGAGTGATGTATGGAGATAGGTGTATGTATGACTGATGCATGAGGATAGGTGTATGTATGACTGATGTATGGAGATAGGTGTATGTATGACTGATGTATGGGGATAGGTGTATGTATGACTGATGTATGGAGATAGGTGTATGTATGACTGATGCATGAGGATAGGTGTATGTATGAGTGATGTATGGAGATAGGTGTATGTATGACTAATGTACGGGGATAGGTGTATGTATGACTGATGTATGAGGATGGGTGTATGTATGACTGTTGATCTCTGTATGTCCTGTAAATCCTTCTCATGTTTCAGATTAAATATAAGAAAGATTTCTCCAAGATGAGGGGCGCTGCGCAGTACCACTGCCTGACCGCCGACGACAACCTGACCCTCAAACAAGCCCAGAACGTGAACAAACTCGTCAGTGAGGTGAGCGGCTGGGCACATGGGGTACATATGGGGCCCCCAGCACCCACCACCATAGGGACCTTGGGGGCTCCATTACTGACCCTTCGTATTAGCCGTTTAGTGATCCCTTCCAGCCAAGAAGTGGAGGAGGCCCCGGGGAACGTGCACCTCTATCTCTTGAAGTCTTGGGGGGGGGGTTCTACATAACTTCCATGGGCATCAGAGGAGAGGGCCCTGTGCATGCAGCACCACCTCTCCTCCGGTGCAGTGGGATGGAGGGCCCCCACGTACCCGATTCCTGCCCTGGTACTAGTAAACCGCTGGCAGTGTGCATTTCCATTATGACCTCCCGCTGATTCCTCTGCCCCTTGTATCTTCTTCCAGGTGGGATATAAGAAGGACTTGGAGAACATCAGAGGACACAGCATCAACTACTGCGAGACCCCCCAATTTCAGAACGTCAACAAGATGTCCAAATACACCAGTGATGTGAGTACTGCCCTCTGGACGGGCCCCGGGCCCCATACAGTGGCCCCATGCCATAGGAATCTGTGTTCACTGCTGATAAGCCCTGATTTCTGTATCTTCCTGGCGTAACCTGCACCGCACACGATGCCCATGGCGCCCGCGGGCCCTTCCCGCAGAGATTCCGGTTTTATCCTGGATTTCTTAACATGAAATATTCCTGAGGAGAATCTCCGGACTAAATCCGCGGCCACAGACGGCCAGACGCCGGACTCCGCGGACTGTTCTCAGGCCAAAAATAAGGAATATTCCAAGTTCAGCAAATACTTGCTATTTATGTGTAATTAAATTAAACTGTATCAGTTCCCACCGTTGTCAAGATCTCTGCTTGCTGTCTTCAAATAGAAACCTTTGAAGTTTATTTACAGCGGATACAGGCCTGGTCATGTGATGGATGCCCGGCTCGTGACAGTTACTGGGTGTCCCTCAGATGACCAGGGTGTGCATTCTTTTGCAACCAAGTTTATTGCTTCCATGCATCAAAAAAGATGAATGAAGAAATGTAAATCGTCTTAATTAAAACGTTGCTGCTGTGTAGTGTACGCAGCTCCCGAGCAGAACTGTATCTCCATGGTTACAGACTACAAACCACCCTTGTGTAGTCAGGTCCTGCAGTCATGTGGTTCCCCCTCTGCTCCTCATCTTCATGATCTACAAACAGCAGAAGAGTCAGCTGCTGGAAAGTAACACATGACAGCAGGATCAGACGACACCGGCTCCTTGTAGTCTGTTACCGTGGAGACACATACGTCGGCATAGGAGCTGTAGACAGAAAATATTTGGAGGTTTTTAATGAAAACGATTTGTAAAGTTGCTTCATTTCTACTATTGATGCCTTAGAGCAGGCATCCTCAAACTGCGGCCCTCCAACTCCCACAATGCCCTGCTGTAGGCTGATACCTGTAGGCTGTTCGGGAATGCTGGGAGTTGTAGTTTTGCAACAGCTGGAGAGCCGCAGTTTGAGGATGCCTGCCTTAGGCCTCTTTCGCACGGACATCACGTTTGACGCCCGGATAAGAGGCGGGCGCGTTGCGGGAAAATGCGCGATTTTTCAGCGCGAGTGCAAAGTGTTGTAATGCGTTTTGCACGAGCGTGAGAAAAATCGTCATGTTTGGTACCCAGACCCGAAGCCGGACTTCATCACTGAAGTTCGGGTTTGGGTTGAGTATTCTGGAGAATTTATTATTTTCCCTTATAACATGGTTATAAGGGGAAATAATAGCATTCTCAATACAGAATGCTTAGTAAAATGTGGATTAAGGGGTTAAAAATAAAAATATTACCTCACCTCATCCACTTGATCGCATAGTTGCGATCTCTTCTGTCTTCTTCATTCATTAGCTGCCGGCTAAAGGACCTGTGGTGACGTCACCGAGCTCATCACATGGTCCAATCACATGGTCCATCTTACCATGGTGATGAACCATGTGATTGGACCATGTGATGTGACGTCACTACAGGTCCTTTAGCCGGCAGCTAATGCTTGAAGAAGAGAGCGGCAACTACGCGATCAAGTGGATAAGGTGAGTTAATATTTTTATTTTTAACCCCTTAATCCACATTTTACAAAGCCTTCTATATCGAGAATGCTATTATTTTCCCTTATAACCATGTTATAAGGGAAAATAATAAAATCTACAGGGCACTGGTCTAAGACTACAACTCTCATTCAACCTCAGGAGGTCAGCGAATAACCTTTAGAAAACAATGTCCAGTAATGAACAATAGTCCAGCTGACATGTGACATCACCCCCAGCATCCACTTACCTCACTCATTGTCCTTCTTTTGCCACCTCTTGCTCTCTAGAACAGAATAATCCAGTTTCTGTAGAATTCACTGTCTGCAGGCAGCAGCTCTATGAACTACACGTCCCATGATGCTTTGCCTAGACGTCACACAGGGAGGTGCGGCTGGATCATGTGTCAGAAGCTGTAGATGGAGAGATCCTGGAGAGGCACAGTTACAGGTGTAAGGCACAGGAGAGGCTACAGACTGTGCCCCGTACAGCAGCACGCAGCCTGTCACAAGCAGTGTATAAACGCCAGCCTATTTTGGGGAGGGGCAGAGGTGATAATAGTCTGACATCATCTACAGGAAACAGGAAGCTGTCTTGTGGTTGTCACCCAATGCATTCCTGAATTGTTGCTATGCAACGACCCTGACATATCCCCTCGAAATGATATTAAATATCAGTATAAAAATCTGTAATTTTTTAATAATTATTTGTAGTTATTAATTGTCTTATTAATTACTCACTTCTGTCGCCCCCGACTGTTACATGTGATTTCATTGTGACCAAATGTAACTTCACTTCTTCCTGCAGCTTAAATACAAAGAAAAATACCAGACTCAGGTGAAGGGACATTACGATGGAGTCGGCATGGATCGCCGCACCTTACACGCCATCAAGGCCGGGAACCTCGCCAGCAATGTGAGTGGACCGAGAGGTTGATGCCTGTAGGGCAGTTTTGTTACTAGGATTTCTGCATTTTCACGTCTGCAGTTGAACTCAATGAAAACTGTATAATCTGTATGTAGTGAGCTCCCTCTAGTGGTGGCTGTATAATCTATATGTTGTGAGCTCCCTCTAGTGGTGGCTGTATAATCTGTATGCAGTGAGCGCCCTCTAGTGGTGGCTGTATAATCTGTATCTAGTGAGCTCCCTCTAGTGGTGGCTGTATAATCTGTATGCAGTGAGCTCCCTCTAGTGGTGGCTGTATAATCTGTATGTAGTAAGCTCCCTGTAGTGGTGGCTGTATAATCTGTATGCAGTGAGCTCCCTCTAGTGGTGGCTGTATAATCTGTATGTAGTGAGCTCCCTCTAGTGGTGGCTGTATAATCTGTATGTAGTGAGCTCCCTCTAGTGGTGGCTGTATAATCTGTATGTAGTGAGCTCCCTCTAGTAGTGACTGTATAATCTGTATGTAGTGAGCTCCCTCTAGTGGTGGCTGTATAATCTGTATATAGTGAGCTTCCTCTAGTGGCGGCTATATAATCTGTATATACTGAGCTCCCTCCAGTGGTGGCTGTATAATCTGTATGTAGTGAGCTCACTCTAGTGGTGGCTGTATAATCTGTATGTAGTGAGCTCCCTCTAGTGGTGGCTGTATAATCTATATGTAGTGAGCTCCCTTTAGTGGTGGCTGTATAATATGTATGTAGTGAGCTCCCTCTAGTGGTGGCTGTATAATCTATATGTAGTGAGCTCCCTCTAGTGGTGGCTGTATAATCTGTATGTAGTGAGCCCCCTCTAGTGGTGGCTGTATAATCTGTATGCAGTGAGCTCCCTCTAGTGGTGGCTGTATAATCTGTATGTAGTGAGCTCCCTCTACTGGTGACTGTATAATCTGTATGTAGTCAGCTCCCTCTAGTGGTGGCTGTATATTCTGTATGTAGTGAGCTCCCTCTAGTGGTAGCTGTATAATCTGTATGTAGTGAGCTCCCCCTAGTGGTGGCTGTACAATCTGTATGTAGTGAGCTCCCTCTAGTGGTGGCTGTATAATCTGTATGTAGTGAGCTCCCTCCAGTGGTGTCTGTATAATCTGTATGTAGTGAGCTCCCCCTAGTGGTGGCTGTATAATCTGTATGTAGTGAGCTCCCTCTAGTGGTGGCTGTATAATCTGTATGTAGTGAGCTCCCTCTAGTGGTGACTGATAATCTATATGTAGTGAGCTCCCTCTAGTGGTGGCTGTATAATCTGTATGTAGTGAGCTCCCTCTAGTGGTAGCTGTATAATCTGTATGTAGTGAGCTCCCTCTAGTGGTGACTGTATAATCTATATGTAGTGAGCTCCCTCTAGTGGTAGCTGTATAATCTGTATGTAGTGATCTCCCTCTAGTGGTGACTGATAAGCTATATGTAGTGAGCTCTCTCTAGTGGTGACTGTATAATCTGTATATAGTGAGCTCCCTCTAGTGGTGACTGTATAATCTGTATGTAGTGAGCTCCCTCTAGTGGAGGCTGTATAATCTGTATGTAGTGAGCTCCCTCTAGTGGTGTCTGTATAATCTGTATGTAGTGAGCTCCCTCTAGTGGTGGCTGTATAATCTGTATATAGTGAGCTCCCTCTAGTGGTGACTGATAATCTATATGTAGTGAGCTCCCTCTAGTGGTGGCTGTATAATCTGTATGTAGTGAGCTCCCCCTAGTGGTGGCTGTATAATCTGTATTAGTGAGCTCCCTCTAGTGGTGACTGTATAATATATATGTAGTGAGCTCCCTCTAGTGGTGGCTGTATAATCTGTATGTAGTGAGCTCCCTCTAGTGGTGACTGATAATCTATATGTAGTGAGCTCCCTCTAGTGGTGACTGTATAATCTGTATGTAGTGAGCTCCCTCTAGTGGTGACTGATAATCTATATGTAGTGAGCTCCCCCTAGTGGTGACTGTATAATCTGTATGTAGTGAGCTCCCTCTAGTGGTGTCTGTATAATCTGTATGTAGTGAGCTCCCTCTAGTGGTGGCTGTATAATCTGTATATAGTGAGCTCCCTCTAGTGGTGACTGATAATCTATATGTAGTGAGCTCCCTCTAGTGGTGACTGTATATTCTGTATGTAGTGAGCTCCCTCTAGTGGTGACTGTATATTCTGTATGTAGTGAGCTCCCTCTAGTGGTGACTGTATATTCTGTATGTAGTGAGCTCCCTCTAGTGGTGACTGTATATTCTGTATGTAGTGAGCTCCCTCTAGTGGTGACTGTATATTCTGTATGTAGTGAGCTCCCTCTAGTGGTGACTGTATATTCTGTATGTAGTGAGCTCCCTCTAGTGGTGACTGTATAATCTGTATGTAGTGAGCTCCCTCTAGTGGTGACTGATAAGCTATATGTAGTGGGTCGCTCTCTAGGCCCTGTGGCCGCCCGGTTACAGTGGAAGTAACAGAATGGAGGGACACTGATTTGCGCTCTTTGTTCTGTCCTGCAGCTCGCCTACAAATCAGACAAGGTTGGCGGCGAATACTGTTACCCAGCAACCCTCGCTCCATCTTACCAGACCACAAAGAAGCTGCTCCCCCTGAAGGATGTAAGTCGCACAGGATAAATACAAATATGGAGCAGGAGTCTCACAGCGGTACAGAGTATTTTAGGAGAGGAGTGTACTGATCTTGTCCAAGGTCACAGACTGACCTCAGAGTTACATAGTGGAATGAGCTGGGCCCGCAGCAGCACAGAGTATTTCAGAGTGTGCAGATCACTGTGCGGCTCCTGACTCGTTCCCGTTTTGCTGCTTTTTCTCTGCAGGTAAATTACCGGCAAAGCATTGACCGGGTGAAGTTCAGCTCTGTCACCGATACCCCGCAGATTGTACAAGCAAGGGTTAATGCACAGCAGCTGAGTGATGTAAGTTAGCACGACCCTGGCGGCTGATAATGCTTTGCCTTTCTCTTCCTCACTATTTTTAGGATCTCTGCTTGCTAACAGTGAATGGAAATGTTATTGTTTACACCAAACCCATCCTGACCTGATACTTCTCACAGCTGAGGGTTTGTTACAATTGTATCCAGCTTAGACCATCCTCTGTGGGATAAACAGCCTGGACTCCAGACTGATACATTGTAACAAAGTATCAGGGCAGGAGAGATTTGTGGATCCAATGACACAGTTGTAACAAACCCTCAGCTGTGAGACGTGTTTTCTGTCTCTTCAGCTGAATTACAGAGCAGAGTATGAGAAATCCAAGACCAGCTACACCCTGCCCCAGGATGTCCCGGAATTAGTGAAGGCGAAGGCGAACGCTGAGCTCTACAGCGAGGTACGGTCACATCACTGTATGCCGCAGCCGCCCCTCCCCCACCCGGGGGAACTGAGGGGGTAACACAGGGGGTCAGGAATCACCAAATATCCATCAGAAACTCCCAGATCCTTTACAAAGCTTCAGCACCTTTCACGTCCATCTGCCTCTGGGAAAGCTGGGTGACATCCAGTATGGTCGCCGTCATGGGTCAGAAGTTGTCCCTCAGCTTTCCCAGGCTCCAGAATGTGGCATCTGCTCAGACATACAATCACCGTCCCCCGCTGGGACCTCCATTACTGCTCCCTCCGCCATCTTGGAATCCGCCATGTTCCTGACTCCTTCCCATATAATAGCTGTGCCCCTCCCCCCATTATCCGGGATCGGGGGCCCCGCGGATCTCCGTGCATTTACTGATGGGATCCGTCTTTGTTACAGAACAGATACAAGGAGCAATGGAAGAAGAGCAAAGGGCAGAACTTCGAGATGAGTCTGGACAACCTGGCCATGATGGCCGCCAAAGCCTCAGGGGACCTCGCAAGTGACGTAAGTGAGGAGCAAGCCCGCCGGGGCTCTAATGCCTGCTGGGGCCACAGGGCCCCGCCTCTATACGGGGAGACACAGTGGTGTAACTAAAATTCTATGGGACCCAGGGTAAACTTCGGAATGGGCCCCTCCCCATTATAGGTTTGAATTTTGCCCCCTTCCAAACTGTATATGTCTCATTTTGCCCCCTCTGTATATAGTTCCCCTCTCATTCTGTATATATTTCATTTTGCCCCCTCCCACTCTGCATATATTAGATCCCCCCCCCCCCCCATATATATGGCCAGTGGGTTCCCTTTCTAAATTCTAAAAAGTTCATAATGCCGGGTGCCCCCCAGAATGGGGTAGGCATACTTAAAAAAAAAAATACTTACCTCTGTTCATCCGAGGTAACACATCCCGTCATACCCTCTGCCGCATTGCGTCATCCGTGAGACCCATGAACTCCAGCGCCGGGTCTCGCCGACATGACATGATTACCCGGCAGTGGCGCAGGAGGGTACGGGGATATGCGCACTGGCTTTTATAATGCAGAGCAGAGGGGACTGGCTGAAAGCACTTGCGCGTCCTCCCCCCGCCGGGCACGGTCGCACTCTCTGCGACCGCGATCGTTACCCCCCTGGGGACACCAGTATTAACAATGGCACTGGGTGGGGGGCGCCCTGTTCTGGGACAGAGCTGAAGCTCACTGGAGGTCTTCTGGTGAAGAAGCTTAAGGCTACTTTCACACTAGCCCTTCTATTTTCCGGTATTGAGATCCGTCATAGGGTCTCAATACCGGAAAAAAACGCTTCCGTTTATTAGCCGACACAATTGTGAACACAGCTTTGGATGTGACTAGAGAGTAAGACATGATGCAATGGCAGAACCGACTGAGAGAAATGCAGCTGAACTGTTCATTCTGCTTTGGATGTGACTGGAGAATAATACATTATACAACAGCAGGATCTCAGATATGGAAAAAAAATATAAAAAATTCTAATGCAGCTTTGGATGTGACTGGAGTGTAAGATGAGCTTTCTATCGCCTACAGATCAAATACAGAGAAGAATATGTGAAAAATAAAGGAAAGGCGGCAGCGACCAGTGACTTGCAACTCCTCCATTCTATGCAAGCTGGAAAGCTGAGTAGCGAGGTGACGGAAACACATCCGTATATGACCGCCATTACAGTCATGCAGCTTTCCTAAAAGCCAGAGCGGCTAATGTGCCTGAAACATCCGAAATCTCAGCATTACCCGGGAGTGCCTGCCATGCAGGGGCCTGGGAAAGCTGGGTGACACGCATCATTCATTTTAGGGTAAAGCTATCGATCGAACTTGTTGATTTCCCTTCCAGATCAACTACAAGAAAGGATTCGAGGAGGCGAAGACGCACTTCCATTTGCCGATGGACATGGTGAACCTCGCTCACGCCAAGCAGGCGCAGGCACTGGCGAGCGACCTGGACTACCGCACCAAGCTCCACGAGTACACCCTGCTGCCCGAGGACATGAAGGTCGCATGGGCCAAGAAAGCCTACGGCCTGCAGAGCGAGGTCAGCGGCGGTAGTTGAGATCCTGCAAGCTTGTGTTACAGATCCTCTCCATTTTCAAGATCTCTGCTTGGTGTCAGTGA
The DNA here is from genome assembly GCA_033119425.1 of Bufotes viridis. NCBI lineage: Eukaryota > Metazoa > Chordata > Amphibia > Anura > Bufonidae > Bufotes > Bufotes viridis. Next base: position 5,515,335 of record CM065594.1, read on the forward strand.
ATGGGAGCATTCTTGTTTACAACCAGAGACTGAAAACCTGAACAGACCTAAGACACCAGATTGTTACAATGTATCTGTGTGGAGTCTAGACTGGATACATGGTTGCAGTGTCTGTGTATTAACCTATTAGTTCCAGGACAGCCACGATCTACGTCATTCCTTTGTTATATCTGTCTTTTAGAAAGCTGGGTGACCTAATATTACTGCTGGTGCAGGGGTTGTCACCCAGCTTTCCTCGGGCTGAGATGTACAGTAACTAGTTAGATTTACCATTCAGGAGTCTGGGGGAGATGACTGACCACAGGCCTGTAATGAGGGCTGCAGTGGTTGCCACTCAGCTTTTCCAGGATCAGATACGACAATTGCAGGGCTTCTATTTACTGGGGATAGTGATGAAAACCAGTTTGCTGCAGAGTCCAGTGTATTGTGGGGGAGAAACTAAAGTCTTCTCCATCTGTTCTTTCCCAGCATCAGTACAAGTCGGACCTGGCGTGGATGAAGGGGGTCGGGTGGATGACAGAGGGAAGCCTGAACGTGAAGCAAGCGAAGAAAGCCGGAGAGCTGTTCAGCGAGGTGAGACCTCAGAAGGGCCACCATGGTGGCCCCCAGCACAGTGGCCTTTCACCCAGCTTCTCTGGAAGCCGGAATGACAATCTGCTCCGCTGGGCAGTCGTATCCCCCATTCCCTTATTACTGCTCCATAGTGACTGTTTCCATTCAGGGGTTTGGAAAAGCATGGTGAGGGCTTTGTGGGAGGTTGGCCAGGCTGGTCACCCAGCTTTCCTAGGAACCAATAATGAAAGTTCATATTGTTAACCTTTTTACAGAAAAAGTATCGTCAGAAGGCAGACGCTCTGAAGTTCACCAGTGTAGCTGACAACCCGCAGATCAGACATGCTAAGAAGAGTCAGGAGCTGCAGAGCGATGTGAGTGTGATCCGCTAATCAGGATTTAAAGGGACAGCGTGCAGAGGGGGTAAATGATCGGGTCTCCTCAGGGTATGGAGGCAGATACCTATTAACATAGCAGTGTTTCCACTTACCTGCATAGAGTGCATGAGGGTGAGAGCCAGGTGAAAAAGCTGCTAACACCATCATCATCATCATCACTCTCCATGTAGTAAGCAGCTAACAAGGTTTAAAGGGGAATTCCACCATTTTTCTCATGTACACCTTTGGGGACATTTTTTTTATGGTTGCATTTTACTCATATGGGGCTAAAAATTATTTTTTCAATTGGTCTTTATTAAAAATATTGAGCCGTTCTGTCACAAAGGGTTAATTGTCTAGCTGTGTGCATCCTACTTTCACTTTGTCATCTAATAGCCCTTATCTCTAAATTACTGAGGGGTCATAAACACTTATTAAGCCACATTCTTATCAGTAAGAGAAGGATTGAGCTATAATGAGTGTTTATGAGGTCAGAAATAAAGAGCCTGTCAGCTCCCTGCCTGACGGAGCAGCGAGAAAATTCAGATCCTGCTACTAGAGCATCTCAGCTCTGTACAGAGAAAAGGACTCCATATTCTTAATAAAGACCAATTAAAAAAAGTTTTTTTGCAAATAATGAGTACAATGCAATAATTAAAAAAATGCTCCCAAAGGTGTACATAGCATTTAAGGGGGCACCATATGTGATGGTTGTCATTAAAAAAGGCATTCACCATGCTATGAATATTCTCCAAAGCTGCACTTACAATTCAGTATGCTTCAGAGCTGAAATCTCTCAGCATTCCCTGCTTGATCAGTGTCTGCAGAGATTGCCCTGGTGATTTGCATTCTGAGAAATGTCATCTGTACACAGGGACTGTACAATTATCATCGGATGTGGTGGATACCCCCCCCCCCACAATGCATTAAAAGGGTAACACTGTATGCAAAGGATATCAATGTAACCTGAAAGTAAATCTCATGAGCCGCAACTTTACGATTTCCAGAGCAATTATATACCTGATCATGGTGAAGTCTGTACAGTAGGTTGGGGGTTGTAGGATATTTTGGGGTGTCAGTCCCATTTACTAACATTGTCTGATATTGTGCTGCAGATTGTGTATAAATCCGGCATGGAGGATCTCCTGCACCGCTACACCATACACAATGATGAGCCCGCCTTCCAGCAAGCCAGGATCAACGCTGCCAACCTCAGCGAGGTGAGGTCATTCCTCCACCCCAGACATTAACCCCTTAAAGACCGGGCCTATTAACAACTTTTTAAATTTTTCGTTCACATACACATATGGGGGCTTATTTTTGTGCAGGACAAGATGCATTTTTTTAATGCCACCATGTTTTGTATTGAAAAACGAGCAAAAAATTCATTGTGGGGTAAAATTGAAAAGTAAAACAAACACAATTCTGCCAATGTTTTGGGGGTTTTGACATCATGGCGTTCACTATGGGTTAAAAATGACAAGACATCCTTATTCTGCAGCTCAATAACATTACGGTGATACCAAACTAGTATAGTTTATATTTTTGAAAAAATAAATGTGCCTCTTGACCCTATTGCTGCAGAACTATAGTGGCAGCTTTATGTCAGTATGGCACATAGAATTATAACTCAAGATAATGCCATGCGCACCTGCAAGACGAGCAGTGTCCTGAACGGAGAATCACACTCTCACATGCAGCTTGATTTCTGGACTGAACACACTTGTCTGAAAGAGCGCTTAGGGAGAGCTCAGATATATACAGCCACCACTAAAGGAAGCTCAGGAGATTACTACATACAGATATATACAGCCACCACTAGAGGGAGCTCAGGAGATTACTACATACAGATATATACAGTCACCACTAGAGGGAGCTCAGGAGATTACTACATACAGATATATACAGCCACCACTAGAGAGAGCTCAGGAGATTACTACATACAGATATATACAGCCACCACTAGAGGGAGCTCAGGAGATTACTACATACAGATATGTACAGTCACCACTAGAGGGAGCTCAGGAGATTACTACGTACAGATATATAGAGCCACCACAAGAGGGAGCTCAGGAGATTACTGCATATAGATATATACAGCCACCACTAGAGGGAGCTCAGGAGATTACTACATAAAAATATATACAGCCACCACTAGAGGGAGCTCAGGAGATTACTACATACAGATATATACAGCCTCCACTAGAGGGAGCTCAGGAGATTACTACATACAGATATATACAGCCACCACTAGAGGGAGCTCAGGAGATTACTACATACAGATATATACAACCACCACTAAAGGGAGCTCAGGAGATTACTACATACAGATATATGCAGCCACCACTAGAAGGAGCTCAGGAGATTACTTGATACAGATATATACAGCCACCACTAGAGGGTGCTCAGGAGATTACTACACACAGATATATACAGCCACCACTAGAGAGAGCTCAGGAGATTATTACATACAGATATATACAGCCACCACTAGAGGGAGCTCAGGAGATCACTACATACAAATATATACAGCCACCACTAGAAGGATCTCAGGAAACTACTACATACAGATATATACAACCACCACTAAAGGGAGCTCAGGAGATTACTACATACAGATATATACAGCCACCACTAGAAGGAGCTCAGCAGATTACTGGATACAGATATATACAGCCACCACTAGAGGGGGTTTAGGAGATTACTACATACAGATATATATAGCCACCACTAGAGAGAGCTCAGGAGATTACTACATACAGATATATACAGCCACCACTAGAGGGAGCTCAGGAGATCACTACATACAAATATATACAGACACCACTAGTAGGAGCTCAGGAGATTACTGCATACAGATATATACAGCCACCACTAGAGGGAGCTCAGGAGATTACTACATACATATATATACAGCCACCACTAAAAGGAGCTCAAGAGATTACTGGATACAGATATATACAGCCACCATTAGAGGGAGCTCAGGAGATTACTAAATACAGATATATACAGCCACTACTAGAAAGAGCTCAGGAGATTACTACAAACAGATATATACAGCCACCTCTAGAGGGAGCTCAGGAGATTACTAAATACAGATATATACAGCCACCACTAGAAGGACCTCAGGAGATTACTACATACAGATATATACAGCCACAACTAGAGGGAGCTCAGGAGATTACTGCATACGGATATATACATCCACCACTAGAGGGAGCTCAGGAGATTACTGCATACAGATACATACAGCCATCACTAGAGGGAGCTCAGGAGATTACTACATACAGATATATACAGCCACTACTAGAGGGAGCTCAGAAGATTACTACATACAGATATATACAGCCACCACTAGAAGGAGCTCAGGAGATTACTGCATACAGATATATACAGCCACCACTAGAGGGAGCTCAGGATATTACTACATACAGATATATAAAGCCACCACTAGAGGGAGCTCAGGAGATTACTACATACAGATATATACAGCCACCACTAGAGGGAGCTCAGGAGATTACTACATACAGATATATACAGCCACCACTAGAGGAAGCTCGGGAGATTACTACATACATATATATACAGTCACCACTAAAAGGAGCTCAAGAGATTACTGTATACAGATATATACAGCCACCATTAGAGGGAGCTCAGGAGATTACTAAATACAGATATATACAGCCACTACTAGAAAGAGCTCAGGAGATTATTACATACAGATATATACAGCCACCGCTAGAGAGAGTTCAGGAGATTACTGCATACAGATTTATACAGCCATCACTAGGGGGAGCTCAGGAGATTACTACATACAGATATATACAGCCACCACTAGAGTGAGCTCAGGAGATTACTGCATACAACTATATACAGCCACCACTAGAGGGAGCTCAGGAGATTACTGCATACAGATACATACAGCCACCACTAGGAGGAGCTCAGGAGATTACTACATACAGATATATACAGCCACCACTAGAGGGAGCTCAGGAGATTGCTACATACAGATATATACAGCCACCACTAGAGGGAGCTCAGGAGATTACTACATACAGATATATACAGCCACCGCTAGAGAGAGTTCAGGAGATTACTGCATACAGATTTATACAGCCATCACTAGGGGGAGGTCAGGAGATTACTACATACAGATATATGCAGCCACTACTAGAAGGAGCTCGGAAGATTACTATATACAGATATATAGAGCCACCACTAAAAGGAGCTCAAGAGATTACTGGATACAGATATATACAGCCACCATTAGAGGGAGCTCAGGAGATTACTGCATACAGATATATACAGCCACCAGTAGAGGGAGCTCAGGAGATTACTAAATACAGATATATACAGCCACCACTAGAAGGAGATCAGGAGATTACTGCATACAGATATATACAGCCACAACTAGAGGGAGCTCAGGAGAATACTGCATACAGATATATACAGCCACCACTAGAGGGAGCTCAGGAGATTATTACATACAGGTATATACAGCCACCACTAGAGGGAGCTCAGAAGATTACTACATACAGATATATACAGTCACCACTAGAGGCTCAGGGGATTACTACATACAGATATATACAGCCACCACTAGAGGGAGCTCAGGAGGTTACTACATACAGATATATACAGCCACCATTAGAAGAAACTCAGGAGATTACTGCATACGGATATATACAGCCTCCACTAGAAGGAGCTCAGGAGATTACTACATACAGATATATACAACCACCACTAGAGGGAGCTCAGGAGATTACTGCATACAGATATATGCAGCCACCACTAGAAGGAGCTCATGAGATTACTACATACAGATATATACAGCCACCACTAGAAGGAGCTCATGAGATTACTACATACAGATATATACAGCCACCACTAGAAGGAGCTCAGGATATTACTACATCCAGATATATACAGCCACCACTAGAGGGAGCTCAGGAGGTCACTGCATACAGATATATACAGCCACCACTAGAGGGAACTCAGGAGATTACTACATTCAGATATATACAGCCACCACTAGAGGGAGCTCAGGAGATTACTACATACATAAATAAACAGCCACCATTAGTGGGAGCTCAGGAGGTCACTGCATACAGATATATACAGCCACCACTAGAGGGAACTCAGGAGATTACTACATACAGATATATACAGCCACCACTAGAGGGAGCTCAGGAGATTACTACAAACATACATATATATACAGCCACCACTAAAAGGAGCTCAAGAGATTACTGGATACAGATATATACAGCCACCATTAGAGGGAGCTCAGGAGATTACTAAATACAGATATATACAGCCACTACTAGAAAGAGCTCAGGAGATTACTACAAAGAGATATATACAGCCACCTCTAGAGGGAGCTCAGGAGATTATTGCATACAGATATATGCAGCCACCACTAGAAGGAGCTCAGGAGATTACTATATACAGATATATATAGCCACCACTAGAAGGAGCTCAGGATATTACTACATCCAGATATATACAGCCACCACTAGAGGGAGCTCAGGAGGTTACTGCATACAGATACATACAGCCATCACTAGAGGGAGCTCAGGAGATTACTACATCCAGATATATACAACCACCACTAGAGGGAACTCAGGAGATTACTACATCCAGATATATACAGCCACCACTAGAGGAAGCTCAGGAGATTACAGTATACAGATATATACAGCCACCTCTAGAGGGAGCTCAGGAGATTACTGCATACAGATATATACAGCCACTACTAGAAGGAGCTCGGGAGATTACTGGATACAGATATATACAGCCACAACTAGAGGGAGCTCAGGAGATTACTGGATACAGATATTCAGCCACCACTAGAGGGAGCTCAGGAGATTACTATATACAGATATATACAGCCACCACTAGAGGGAGCTCAGGAGATTACTAAATACAGATATATACAGCCACCACTAGAAGGAGCTCAGGAGATTACTGCATACAGATATATACAGCCACCACTAGAGGGAGCTCAGGAGATTACTGCATACGGATATATACATCCACCACTAGAGGGAGCTCAGGAGATTACTGCATACAGATATATTCAGGCACCACTAGAAGGCGCTCAGGAGATTACTACATACAGATATATACAGACACTACTAGAGGGAGCTCAGAAGATTACTACATACAGATATATTAAGCCTCCACTAGAGGGAGCTCAGGAGATTACTACATACAGATATATACAGCCACCACTAGAGGGAGCTGAGGAGATTACTACATACAGATATATACAGCCACCACTAGAGGGAACTGAGGAGATTACTACATACAGATATATACAGCCACCACTAGAGGGAGCTCAGGAGATTACTACATACAGATATATACAGCCACCACTAGAGGGAACTCAGGAGATTACTACATACAGATATATACAGCCACCACTAGAGGGAGCTCAGGAGATTACTGAATACAGATATATACAGCCACGACTAGAGGGAGCTCAGGAGATTACTGCATACAGATATATACAGCGACCACTAGAGGGAGCTCAGGAGATTACTACATACAGAGATATACAGTCACCACTAGAGGCTCAGGGGATTACTACATACAGATATATACAGCCACCACTAGAGGGAGCTCAGGAGGTTACTACATACAGATATATACAACCACCACTAGAGGGAGCTCAGGAGATTACTGCATACAGATATATACAGTCACCACTAGAGGGAGCTCAGGGGATTACTACATACAGATATATACAGCCACCACTAGAGGGAGCCCAGAAGATTACTACATACAGATATATACAGTCACCACTAGAGGGAGCTCAGGATATATATAGAGATATAGACAGGCACCACTAGAGGGAGCTCAGGAGATTACTGCATACAGATATACACAGCCACCACTAGAGGGAGCTCAGGAGATTACTACATACAGATATATACAGCCACCACTAGAGGGAACTCAGGAGATTACTGTGTACAGATATATACAGTCACCACTAGAGGGAGCTCAGAAGCTTACTACATACAGATATATACAGCCACCACTAGAGGGAGCGAAGGAGATTACTACATACAGATATATACAGTCACCACTAGAGGGAGCTCAGGAGATTACTACATACAGATATATACAGCCACCACTAGATGGAGCTCAGGAGATTACTGCATACAGATATATACAGCCACCACTAGAGGGAGCTCAGGAGATTACTGCATACAGATATATACAGCCACCACTAGAGGGAGCTTAGGAGATTACTGCATACAGGTATATACAGCCACCACTAGAGGGAGCTCAGGAGATTACTACATACAGATATATACAGCCACCCCTAGAGGGAGCTTAGGAGATAACTACATACAGATATATACAGCCACCACTAGCCCCTTAAGGACCCATGACGTCATGGGTCCGATCCCTAAGTATGGCGCCCGCTCCTGCCCTCTGTGGGCGCGATCGCTGCGGGGGTCCGGCTGTTTCCTGTAGCTGACCCCCGCGGCTAATGATCGCAGCCGGCAGCGATGCCGATCGCAATCATTTAACCCCGCAGATGCCGTGGTCAATCCTGACCACGGCATCTGATTCTGCGCGCGCTAAAACCGAAAGTAAAACTTTCGGCAGCTCTCCGGCTCCCCCTAGTGGTGATCGGGAGAATCGGAGCGCTGTAAGGGATAGCCTCAAGCCTTTCATTCAGCTTGAGGCTATCACTTACTATTTCTTATGGAGCCCTTGTTAGCAATAGGGCTTCATAGGAAAGTAGTAAAATCCTCATAAACTCCAATACAAGTGTATTGGAGCTTATGTTAGAAGCAATCAGATGACTGATTTATATAGGTCCCTATGGGACCTATATAACAGTGTAAAAGAAAAATAAAAGAAATAAAAAAAATAAAAAAATAAATAAAAAAAAACTAAAAATTCAAATCACCCCCCTTTCCCCAAAATTAAAATAAAATAATAATTTTTTTTTAAAAAATACACATCATGGGTGTCATAATGTGCGAAAACGCCCGTGGTATAAAAATATAAAAATATATTCCCCATACGGTAAACAGAAAAACGGAAAAAAGCGCCCAAATGGCGGATTCGCCATTTTTGAACGCTTCATTTCCTCAAAAAAAATTAAATAAAAAGTGATCAAAAAGTCCTACACACCCCATAATGGTATCAACTAAAAGTTCAGATCGCCCCGCAAAAAATAAGCCCCCATACAATGCCATACACTTAATTACAAAAAGGTTATAGGGGTCAAAATATGGCGACAAAAAAAATAAATAAAAAATTTCCCACTTTTGGATTTTTTTTCACTATCAAAACGCAAGAAAAACTATACATATTGGGTATCGCCGGATTCGTACTGACCTGTAGAATAAAACTAAATGGTCAGTTTTATCACACATCAAACGTCGTAATTTAAAAACCCGTAAAATTGTGGTAGAATTGTTTTTTTTTTGCAATTTCACCCCATTTGGAATTTTTTTCCCGCTTCCCACTACATCGTATGCAATATTAAATGGTGGCGTTGGAAAGTACAACTTGTCCCGCAAAAATAAAGCCCTCATATGGCCATGTGAACGTAAAAATAAAAAAGTTATGGCTCTCGGAAGGCATGGAGCGCAAAACGAAAATGTAAAAATGAAAAAACCCCGAGTCCTTAAAGGGTTAAAGGGAGCTCAGGAGATTTCTACATACAGATATATACAGCCACCACTAGAGGGAGCTCAGGAGATTTCTACATACAGATATATACAGCCACCACTAGAGGGAGCTCAGGAGATTACTGCATACAGATATATACAGCCACCACTACAGGGAGCTCAGGAGATTACTACATACAGATATATACAGCCACCACTAGAGGGAGCTCAGGAGATTACTACATACAGATATATACAGCCACCACTAGAGGGAACTCAGGAGATGACTACATACAGATATATACAGCCACCACTAGAGGGAGCTCAGGAGATTACTACATACAGATATATACAGCCACCACTAGAGGGAGCTCAGGAAATTACTACATACAGATATATACAGCCACCACTAGAGGGAGCTCAGGAGATTACTACATACAGATATATACAGCCACCACTAGAGGGAGCTCAGGACATTACTACATACAGATATATACAGCCACCACTAGGGGGAGGTCAGGAGATTACTACATACAGATATACACGGCCACCACTAGAGGGAGCTCAGGAGATTACTACATACAGATATATACTGCCACCACTAGAGGGAGCTCAGGAGATTACTACATACAGATATATACAGCCACCACTAGGGGGAGCTCAGGAGATTACTACATACAGATATATACAGCCACCATTAGAGGGAGCTCAGGAGATTACTGCATACAGAAATATACAGCCATCACTAGAGGGAGCTCAGGAGATTACTGCATACAGATATATACAGCCACCACTATAGGGAGCACAGGAGATTACAGTATACAGATATATACAGCCACCACTAGAGGGAGCTCAGGAGATTTCTACATACAGATATATACAGCCACCACTAGAGGGAGCTCAGGAGATTACTACATACAGATATATACAGCCACCACTAGAGGGAGCTCAGGAGATTACTACATACAGATATATACAGCCACCACTAGAGGGAGCTTAGGAGATTACTGCATACAGGTATATACATTATCCCACTGAAGTGAATTGCATTTTGACCCCCCCACACACACACACATCTGCAGTATTTATTTTAACCCCCATTATGCTTTACTTTTTATTTTCTCACCTTCTTGCTTTCTTTGTCCAGAAATTATATAAGAGCAGCTGGGAAAAGCAGAAGGAGAAGGGATTTGAGTTGACTTTGGACTCATTGTCCATCTTGACCGCCAAAGCCAAACGTGACCTCGCCAGTGACGTGAGTACTCGATCCATCCGCCTCATAGATAGTTCCTGATTTTCGGGGTTAGGCTACTTTCACACTAGCGGCAGCCATGTTATAGTTTTATTTCGGCCCCCACTGATTCTACCCGCCGAAACAGCCTGCCACTAGTGTGAATGTAGCCTTATGAGGCTGCTTCATAAATATCTATAAATCTTTAATGTTCGAGAACAATAGATTCACTGAAATGAGCGCTTCTCCTATAAATAAGATTACAACTTCCAGTCATCTATATTAAATTATATCAATTATCAACTGTTTCTGCATCAGGGAAAGCTGTATACTCATCAATATGGCTGATATCGCGGCTCCTTCACGGGGGATCCGCCAGGTTTTCCAGGCTCTGATGGTACGATATCCGCAATACGCCCACCGCTGGCGCTGATGTGGTCCATGGACAGAACTAGCTGTCTCACTGTGACATCCCCGGTGCTCCTGCCTCTCCACTGGAAGGGTCTCCTTGGCGTCTCTTATAGCTGCCACTTGCTATCACCCAGCTTTCCCAGATTCCCGCACAGCAGACCTGTAGAGGGGGATCTCTCTCTCTTCCTTCTCATCAAGGACCCTGGATGTAAAGAAGAACCCCGACCATGGAGTCTCTGGTGCACATTATTCACCAAAGAAAATGCAGAGACTTTAAGCTCGTGGGCCCCAATTTGAAATCTGTGACAGGGCCCCCAACACCATGTGGCAGTCAGAATACTGGGAGCAGAGGGGTTTTGGGGTTCCTTCAGTCACCAGGATCCAGATGTGACTGCTACTTCTGCACCTCTGGTTATTATAGTACCATTAGCCTCAGGGGTGCACCGGTCCAGCTGACAACTGGCTGAGATCCACATCAGAGGCGCCTGGCACGGAGTCGGTATCATACGACCCTAAGATGGCGCTAGAGTGTGTGCTATCAGGGCCCAAGGGATTGTCTTCTGTAGCTGACCCTGGTCCCATGAGGAGCTGATAGAAGCGTTGCCCATCTACTGTCTAATGGGACGGACCTCACTGGGTGCCGGGGGCATTGCCAGGGTCTCAAAAGATCCGGGGGCCCAAGCCCCGATGAATATGGCCACCCCAGCCCCTAGCCCCCCCCCCCCCCACCACATTTTCCTGTACTCGCCACACAGCAGCACATACCTCTCACCTCCAGCTCCTCCAGGTGACGTCTCCTCCTATGTAGATATTCTCACCATCTTCTCCATTCGGTTCGGACTTCTCTCGGCCTCTTCTCGTCTCTGCGGAGTGTCGCACACGGACATCTTAGCTTCCTCACATTTCTATCATCATCCCCCAACCAGGAGCCCCCACAGTGTTATCCTGCTGCTCACTGTGCCCCCCATAGTAATAGTGCTCCTCATAGTCCCACCATTAGTAATTCCCTTCTAGAGTGTCCTCATTAGTAATACTTCCCCCTACAGTGCCCCCAACAGTAATAATGCTCCCCAAGAATGCCCCCATTAGTAGAAGAGCCCTCCAGTATTAATAATGCCCTCACAGAGCCCCTAGTAGAAATAAGGCCCCCTATTGTTCCCCCAGTGGTAATAAAGCTTTCTACAAACCCCTCAGTAGTAATAAGGCCCCCATAGTGCTCTTAGTAGAAATAAGTCCCTCCTATAGAGCCTGCAGTAGTAATAAGAACGCCTAATGTACGCTGGATTTATAATGCTCCTACAGTGCCCCCAGTAGTTATAATGCCCCCTTCTGTTATAATGCTCGTCCTGAAGTACCCCTAGTATTTATATTGCCCCTTACTGTTATAATGCTCACCCTAAAGTGTCCCCAGTATTTATATCACCCCCTACTGATATAATGCTCGTCCTCAATTCCCCCCAGTATTTATAATGCCCCCTGTAGATATATTCCTCCCTTTAGTGCTCTCAGAAATTATAATTTCTGAGACCCTCCCCCATACAGTCCCATGTAAATAACATAACCCCCTTCCACAGCTACCTCCAACATACAGTTCCATGTAAATAACATCCCTCCCTTCAGCCCAGCATTAACCACAACTCCCAGCATTGCTCAGCCTCTCCCTTCACTTCCCTCTCCTCATATAGCAGACATCACCACAGCTTGTTCCCCAGGACCTCTCCTCCTCACTGCTGAGCCGTCCTCTCCTGCACTGGTCACATGATGGTGACATCATCGCAGGTCCTTCTCAGCCACCGCGTTCACCACTGATCACATGACTGTGATTTCATCACAGGTCCTTCAGCTCTTCCAGTGCATTAGATTCAATTGTATTGCCGTCCTGAAGACTTACAGTTGTATCTGTCAGGCATGCAGTACATCCGGGGCCCGGGACTGAACATCAGGGGCAAAACAATGCTCTCCATTACACAAAGGTTCTGCTGAAGGCTACAGCTTATTCCAGGATTTTCATTTTCTAGCTCAGTGCTTGCTGTCAGTGAATAAGAACACTCCTGTTTACATTCAGAGGCAGTAATCATGTATATAACTAATCCTGCTCCTGGCTGATTGTTGGATACAATTGTATCCTGCCTGGACAGAGCTGGTTTGCTACAATGTATCAGGCTAGAGTCAAGGCCACAGAGCATTGTCTAGCCTCCTAACAATCACGTTAAAATTGGAAAAACCCTTCCAAAAATGTCACCTTTTTTTATTATAGATTTGTGTGTCTGCAGTAAATCTTGTTGGCGCACAACTCAGGGGACACTATTGCATTTTAACCCCTTAGTGACGTCATTCATTTTCGCCTTAAGAACCAATAATATTTTCCCCCTTTGTGATCTAGCAGTCATAACTTTTTAACTTTTCCTTCTAAATTCTTTTTATTTTGCGGGATTAGTTGTAGGTTTTTTAGGAACCATTTTGGGGTATATATTGTGTATTAAATAACTTTTATTATTTTATTTTTATGGGGAAAGATAAAAAAACAGCACTTTTTACATTATTTGGTGGAATTTTTTTACGGCGTTCACTGTGTGGTAAAAATAGCAATTTTATTATGTGGGACTGTACAATGATGATAATGTCACATTTCCATATATTTTTACTGTTTTTTTCTCTCCTCCTGCAGCCTGTCAGCTCTGCCGCTGCTCCCTCATTCTCCTCCACACTGACAGCGAGGGGGGAATCTGCTTTATCCGCTCATATCTCTGGTTTAGTACCAGCTAGAGTATTGTTTGCTCTAGCTGACATTCCAAGCTTTCAGACAATTCCAGAATGATAGCAATATGTTCAGTACAGGGGAAGATATCACTGATAGAAATAGGGATGCTGTGAGTGAAGCTGAAAGTAAAGGAAAAGCAGGTTTTACCCGCGATTATTCCCGACTCGATTTCTAACAGTGAATTCTCCGCTGTTGCTTGGACTTTAGCTGTTATTTTGGTCTTGTATGAAAGCCTGGAATGTCAAACAAGACCGGTTGCATGTTTCTAGCTGCTACCATTCAGGAGAAAGCAGCATCTAAAGCAGCCCTTCCCCCTCTATTTTAACAGTTAGCTACTTTTCCCGGGAAAAACAATTAGGCATTATTCACACGTCCGCATCTATGTCCGCATGTAATCCGAAATTCTGCGGAATACTTGCGGACCCATTGACTGTGAATGGGGCACGGAACGATGCGGAGAGCACACACTGTGCTCTCCGCATCAGTTTTTGCGGAGCGCACCGCCGATCTTACGGCCGCAGCTCCGCAAAAAAGTAGAGCATGTCCTATTCTTGCCCGCAATTGCGGACAAGAATAGACATTTCTATGGGGCTGCCGGCCGGGTGTGTTTATGGATCCGCAATTTGCGGATCCATAAACACTACGGACGTGTGAATAAGGCCTTAGGTGGCTAGAATGGACATAATTGTGTGCACTTCTCAGCTGAGAGCACAGGTAGCTGTGCATGGCGTTATGCTTCTCATTCACTGAAAGCAAGTAGAGATCTTGAAAACAGTACGGAACATAAAGTCTATAAGGAAGTTGTAGACTTTTTATTTATACAGTGGCCTCTGGGCAGTCCTTTCCTACATGAGGTTCTCCATAGTCTTCTCAAGACCTCCTGAGGTGCTGACATCTGCACAGGGGTTTCTTCCTCATGACTTATATCACTCCCTGCAATTGTCTTATCTACAGATCAAGTATAAGGAAGGATATGAGAAGACGAAGGGTAAGATGATTGGGGTGCAACGGGCTGAGGAAGACTCCAAGATTTCCCATTCTCTCCAGATGACCAAAATGCAGAGTGATCTCGAGTACAAGAAAGGTTTTGAGGACACAAAGTCACACTATCACGTATCCATAGACATGCTAGACATGGCACATGCCACGATGGCACAAGCCTTGGCCACCGAACGTGGTTACAGGACAATGCTCCACCGATACAGTGCCCTGCCTACTGACATGAAGGTTCAATGGGCAAAGAAGGCCTACGACTTGCAGAGTGATGTAAGTGCAACCAGGGTAATCGGGGAGATGTCAAAAAAGAGATCCGACCCAAGCAGATGCAGCTTATTAGAGTGCATACAATTAGCTGGGGGATTACAGCTTCAGGGGCTTCTAGAGTTCTTCACCAGCCTTATCAGTAAGATCATCTACATAGAGTGTGCAAGACTTGAAATGTTTTTTACTTCTCTGACGAAAAGTTCCAAATCACAATTTTTGCATACAGAAATACACAACCACCACTAGAGGGAGCTCAGGCGATTACTACATACAGATATATACAGCCACCACTAGAGGGAGCTCAGGAGATTACTGCATACAGATATATACAGCCACCACTAGAGGGAGCTCAGGTGATTACTACATACAGGTATATACAGCCACCACTGGAGGGAGCTCAGGAGATTACTGTATACAGATATATACAGCCACCACTAGAGGGAGCTCAGGAGATTACTACATACAGATATATACAGCCAGCACTAGAGGGAGCTCAGGAGATTACTACATACAGATATATACAGCCACCACTAGAGGGAACTCAGGAGATTACTGCATACAGATATATACAGCCACCACTAGAGGGAGCTCAGGAGATTACTACATACAGATATATACAGCCACCACTAGAGGGAACTCAGGAGATTACTGCATACAGATATATACAGCCACCACTAGAGGGAGCTCAGGAGATTACTGCATACAGATATATACAGCCACCACTAGAGGGAGCTCATGAGATTACTGCATATACAGGTATATGCACAGCCACCACTAGAGGGAGCTCAGGAGATTACTACATACAGATATATGCAGCCACCACTAGAGGGAGCTCAGGAGATACTGCATACAGATATATACAGCCACCACTAGAGGGAGCTCAGGAGATTACTACATACAGATATATACAGTCACCACTAGAGGGAGCTCAGGAGATTACTACATACAGATATATACAGCCACCACTAGAGGGAGCCCAGGAGATTATTACATACAGATATATACAGCCAACTATAGGGAGCTCAGGAGATTACTGCATACAGATATATACAGCCACCACTAGAGGGAGCTCAGGAGATTACTACATACAGATATATACAGCCACCACTAGAGGGAGCTCAGGAGATTACTACATACAGATATATACAGCCACCACTAGAGGGAGCTCAGGAGATTACTACATACAGATATATACAGCCACCACTGGAGGAGCTCAGGAGATTACTACATACAGATATATACAGTCACCACTAGAGGGAGCTCAGGAGATTACTACATACAGATACATACAGCCGCCACTAGAGGAGCTCAGGAGATTACTGCATACAGATATATACAGCCACCACTAGAGGAGCTCAGGAGATTACTGCATACAGATATATACAGCCACCACTAGAGGGAGCTCAGGAGATTACTACATACAGATATATACAGCCACCACTAGAGGGAGCTCATGAGATTACTGCATATAGGTATATACACAGCCACCACTAGAGGGAGCTCAGGAGATTACTGCATACAGATATATACAGCCACCACTAGAGGGAGCTACATACAGATATATACAGCCACCACTAGAGGGAGCTCAGGAGATTACTACATACATATATATACAGTCATCACGAGAGGGAGCTCAGGAGATTACTGCATATAGCTATATACAGCCACCACTAGAGGGAGCCCAGGGGAATACTGCATACAGATATATACAGCACAATTATAGGGAGCTCAGGATATTACTGCATACAGATATATACAGCCACCACTAGAGGGAGCTCAGGAGATTACTACTTACAGAAATATACAGCCATCACTAGAGGGAGCTCAGGAGATTACTACATACAGATATATGCAGCCACCACTAGAGGGAGCTCAGGAGATTACTGCATACAGATATATACAGCCACCACTGGAGGGAGCTCAGGAGATTACTACATACAGATATATACAGTCACCACTAGAGGGAGCTCAGGAGATTACTACATACAGATATATACAGCCACCACTAGAGGGAGCTCAGGAGATTACTACATACAGATATATACAGCCACCACCAGAGGGAGCTCATGAGATTATTACATACAGTCACCACTAGAGGGAGCTCAGGAGATTACTACATATAGATATATACAGCCGCCACTAGAGGGAGCTCAGGAGATTACTACATACAGATATATACAGCCACCACTAGAGGGAGCTCAGGAGATTACTACATACAGATATATACAGCCACCACTAGGGGGAGCTCAGGAGATTACTACATACAGATTATACAGTCACCACTAGAGGGAGCTCAGGAGATTACTACATACAGATACATACAGCCGCCACTAGAGGGAGCTCAGGAGATTACTGCATACAGATATATATATCCACCACTAGAGGGAGCTCAGGAGATTACTGCTTACAGATATATACAGCCACCACTAGAGGGAGCTCAGGAGATTACTACATACAGATATATACAGCCACCACTAGAGGGAGCTCAGGAGATTACTACATACATATATATACAGTCATCACGAGAGGGAGCTCAGGAGATTACTGCATATAGCTATATACAGCCACCACTAGAGGGAGCTCAGGAGATTACTACATACAGAAATATACAGCCACCACTAGAGGGAGCTCAGGAGATTACTACATACATATATATACAGTCATCACGAGAGGGAGCTCAGGAGATTACTGCATATAGCTATATACAGCCACCACTAGAGGGAGCCCAGGGGAATACTGCATACAGATATATACAGCACAATTATAGGGAGCTCAGGATATTACTGCATACAGATATATACAGCCACCACTAGAGGGAGCTCAGGAGATTACTACATACAGATATATACACCCACCACTAGAGGGAGCTCAGGAGATTACTGCATACAGATATATACAGCCAACACTAGAGGGAGCTCAGGAGATTACTACATACAGATATATACAGCCACCACTAGAGGGAGCTCAGGAGATTACTACATACAGATATATACAGCCACCACTAGAGGGAGCTCAGGAGATTACTACATACAGATATATACAGCCACCACTAGAGGGAGCTCAAAGGATTACTACATACAGATATAATGTTATAATTGTCTTTTTCTGTTCCTTCTTCCAGAACCAATATAAATCAGACCTGAAGTGGATGCGGGGGGTCGGCTGGATCACTGCGGGGTCACTGGATGTGCTTCAGGCAAAGAAAGCGTCCGCGCTGATAAGTGAGGTTAGTCCCTGGGATAAATGAAGGAGATGAATAGGATGATAGGAGAAAATGGCACAGACCGTTTCAATATGGAGCCTATAACACTATATATTTGGTGCATCTGGCAGACAATTGCCCTCATGTTGCCTCATGGCTGCGTCCATCAATAATATCTGTCACAATTTGCAGCACGTCTTTATTAAATTACTTGCTAATTGCAATTTCTTGCACAATTCATAGAAATCGTACAGACAGCTACCGTCCGACCTCAGCTTCACCAGTGTCCAGGACTCACCGGAGATGATTCAGGCCAAGATTAGCTACAACCAGGCCGTGGACGTAAGTTTAGAAACCATCCACATATAATAAAACCACATCCATGAGCCTCAGAAAAGTAATTTCCTCCAGTCACATCCAGAGCTGCATTTACACATTTACAATAATGCAGATTACAAATCTGCGCTGCATTGAGTTGGCGGTTAAAGTATCAAACATGTATGTGTCAGCACGGCGTTAACTGGTTCCATGTGGCAGCCTGCAGAATTCTGAATGCTGCTCTGGCTGTGACTAGGGTATAGGACATGCGGTTTATCTACACTGTTTTGCCAGTCATGTGATTGATTGTCCTGTGAGCTCACACAGGAAAACAGGATTTGTAAATGCAGCTCTGGTTGTGACTAGAGTAGAAGTAAATCTTCATCTTCTTCCACAGAGTAAATATAAAGAGCAGGGGGAGAACATCAAGCACCGGTATACCGCCACCGCCGAGCTGCCCGAACTACTGCAAGCCAAACTCAATGCCCTGAACATCAGTGAGGTGGGTGTCTGTGGATGGGCACTGTATATGGGGGGGCACCAGATAAGGCTACTTTCACACTAGGGTTTTTGCTGGATCCGGCAGGGATCATCAAAAGCGCTTCCGTTACTGATAATACAACCGTCTGCATCCGTTATGAACAGATCCGGTTGTATTATCTGTAACATAGACAAGACGTTTCAGGTTGTGTCAGAGAAAACGGATCAGTCCCCATTGACTTGCATTGTGAGTCATGACAGATCAATTTTGCTCCGCATCCCATGACGGAAAGCAAATTCACAACATGCTGCTCTCCAGTATGAGAACGGAACGGAATGCATTTTGGAGCGCTCCGTTCTGTTCAGTTACGTTTTGTCCCCATTGACATTAAATTGAAGCGTTTTTTTTTCGTTATTGAGCCCCTATATAATACCAGTTCACACGTATGTTTTTGGCAGTGTTTTTTTTTTGCACTTTTGAATATTTTGGTACATTTTCTGAAGTAAAAACTCGAGCTCCAAATGTTATCTTGAGGTCTAAGGGAAATTCAGTATGGAGTCAGCCTGTATACCTGTATTTGTTTCCCTTTCCACAGACGCGCTACAAGGAGTCCTGGAGCCGAATGCGCGACGGTGGATACAAGCTGAAGCTGGACGCCATCCCATTCCAGGCTGCAAAGTCATCAGGGGAAATTATCAGTGATGTAAGCGACTTGTGTGACATCACATTGTCAGGAACATGGCTGTAATGTCAGGACCGCGGCTGTAATGTCAGGACCGTGGCTGTAATGTCAGGACCGTGGCTGTAATGTCAGGACCGTGGCTGTAATGTCAGGACCGCGGCTGTAATGTCAGGACCGTGGCTGTAATGTCAGAACCTCGGCTGTAATGTCAGGACCGTGGCTGTAATGTCAGGACCACGGCTGTAATGTCAGGACCGTGGCTGTAATGTCAGGACCGCGACTGTAATGTCAGGACCACGGCTGTAATGTCAGGACCGTGGCTGTAATGTCAGGACCGCGGCTGTAATGTCAGGACCGCGGCTGTAATGTCAGGACCGAGGCTGTAATGTCAGGACCGCGGCTGTAATGTCAGGACCGCGGCTGTAATGTCAGGACCACGGCTGTAATGTCAGGACCACGGCTGTAATGTCAGGACCGCGGCTGTAATGTCAGGACCGCGGCTGTAATGTCAGGACCGAGGCTGTAATGTCAGGACCGCGGCTGTAATGTCAGGACCACGGCTGTAATGTCAGGACCACGGCTGTAATGTCAGGACCACGGCTGTAATGTCAGGACCGCGGCTGTAATGTCAGGACCGCGGCTGTAATGTCAGGACCGAGGCTGTAATGTCAGGACCGCGGCTGTAATGTCAGGACCACGGCTGTAATGTCAGGACCACGGCTGTAATGTCAGGACCGCGGCTGTAATGTCAGGACCGCGGCTGTAATGTCAGGACCACGGCTGTAATGTCAGGACCGCGGCTGTAATGTCAGGACCGCGGCTGTAATGTCAGGACCGAGGCTGTAATGTCAGGACCGCGGCTGTAATGTCAGGACCACGGCTGTAATGTCAGGACCGTGGCTGTAATGTCAGGACCACGGCTGTAATGTCAGGACCACGGCTGTAATGTCAGGACCGTGGCTGTAATGTCAGGACCGCGGCTGTAATGTCAGGACCACGGCTGTAATGTCAGGACCGTGGCTGTAATGTCAGGACCGTGGCTGTAATGTCAGGACCGCGGCTGTAATGTCAGGACCGCGGCTGTAATGTCAGGACCACGGCTGTAAAGTCAGGACCACGGCTGTAATGTCAGGACCCTGCAGTTATACTCTGCCCCGCAACCTTTACATTTCAGAATATTTATCATAATCTTGAATAAGATCAGTGTTTACGTGCCCCTGTGCTAAAATAATTCCCTCATTCTACCCGTGGCCTCATAATAACCTGTCTGTGACACTGTGGCCTGTAGCTTAATAATGGTGTGTAGTATTATAATGCTATGTCTATGATATTATAACGACCTGTAGTATTATAATGCTATGTCTATGATATTATGATGCCCTGTAGTATTATAAATCTGCACCTATTATATTATAATGGCCTGTAGTATAATAATTGCCTGTAGTATAATATTGCTCTGCCTCTAGTATTATAATGCTGCACCTATGATATTTTAATGGCTTGTAGTATAATAATGGCCTGTAGTATAATAATGGCCTGTAGTATAATATTGCTCTGCCTGTAGCATTATAATATCCTGCAGTATTATAATGGCCTATTATATTATAATGACCTGTAGTATTATAACGCTGCCATCTTTCTCTCCACAGTATAAATATAAAGAGGAGTTTGAAAAATCTAAGGGTAAACTGCTGGGCCTGCGCAGACTGGAGGACGACCTGAACCTGTCTCATTCTGTTCACACCTCGTCTCTGTCCAGTGAGGTGAGATATCGGTGGTACCTATTTACACTACTACTCCCATCATGTTTTAATTGTATCCTTTCTGGGGAAAAAACACATTACATCTTCCGCAGGGGCTGTGACGCAGCTTGTTCTGCCCTGGTCCAGTAGAAGTGTGTCATGGCAGTCGCTGTAGGGACCTTAGCCTCAGCAGAACGATTGTCACCCAGCTTTCCCAGAAACGGATACAGTGAGGTTATCATCCTCGACCGCTTACTATAGTCCAGCCTCATATTTAAAGCTGCTCCATGCTGCCCCCTGGTGTAAAAGTGCTGCATAGCAGATACATTGATTCTTGATAGCTTTGGCTTCATTACTAATTCCAATATCTCTGCTTGCTGTCGTTGAATGGATAATTATTGTTTGCATTCATGGGCTGTAAAATCATCCTGAGCCAAATGTTCATGTTGGTAGGTAGAGTAATGATACACTGTAACAAGTCCTGCAGCTGTGTAAGTCATGATCGGCATGGGATTCTGGTTTCTGGATGGAATGGGCAATGTTCCCATTCACCGAGAGCAAGCAGAGATCCTGGAGTGTATGAGGAATAGATTGTTACCCAGAAGGCTGATCTTGTGTATCTCCAGGTCCAGTACAAGAAAGGCTTTGTGGAGAGTAAGTCTCGCTTCCGTCTGCCCTTGGACATGGTGAATCTGGTCCACGCCCGGAAGGCGCAGGCTCTGGTCAGCGACCAGGACTACAGGCACCTGCTGCACCGCTACACCGCACTGTCGGATGACCTCCGACTTATGACGGCTAAAAAAGCGTACAAGCTGCAAAGTGAGGTAATGCCGCAAAACCCGGTGACACTGAACAAAATACGGGGTCACACCGGGGATCTGGGGGCGCCTCAGGTGGCATCAATGTGATGAGGAAATCCTTTAAGGGGTATCTAACCAATCACATAGCAGGATGGTCTGAGGGCAGGATACAAATGTGGCAACATTGTAACTCCTAAGCCACGCCCCCAGGTACTAGTACTGCACTGAAAGAAAATGAATGATTTTGGCGCATATTTTATGGTTCTGCTATTCTTCTTGTAAACGCTAAATGACCCCCATGTACAGAATGACCGCCTATCAGTAATGGCCGCTCTGTTCTTTCTAGAACTTGTACCGATCGGATCTGAACTTTATGAGAGGCGTCGGCTGCATCACTCCCGGAGCGCTGGACATCGAGGAGAGGAAGAGAGCGACAAACCTGATCAGTGAGGTAACGGACTCGGAGGACTGCTCTATCAGCCATGTGTATTAAAGTGACAGTGACCCTGTCATCAATATCCTCTCCATTCACTCTATCATTTAATGCAGTCTATTACTACCTGTTATCAGCCATTTCAGGGGAGAGGATGACTGTAGGACAGGAGAATACAATCTATTGCCCCCTGTTATCAGCCATTTCAGGGGAGAGGATGACTGTAGGACAGGAGAATACAGTCTATTGCTCCCTGTTATCAGCCATTTCAGGGGAGAGGATGACTGTAGGACAGGAGAATACAGTCTATTGCCCCCTGTTATCAGCCATTTCAGGGGAGAGGATGACTGTAGGACAGGAGAATACAGTCTATTGCCCCCTGTTATCACCCATTTCCGGGGAGAGGATGAATGTAGGACAGGAGAATACAGTCTATTGCCCCTGTTATCAGCCATTTCTGGGGAGAGGATGACTGTAGGACAGGAGAATACAGTCTATTGCCCCCTGTTATCAGCCATTTCAGGGGAGAAGATGACTGTAGGACAGGAGAATACAATCTATTGCCCCCTGTTATCAACCATTTCAGGGGAGAGGATGACTGTAGGACAGGAGAATACAGTCTACTACTACCTGTTATCAGCCATTTCAGGGGAGAGGATGACTGTAGGACAGGAGAATACAGTCTATTATCCCCTGTTATCAGCCATTTCAGAGGAGAGGATGACTGTAGGACAGGAGAATACAGTCTATTGCTCCCTGTTATCAGCCATTTCAGGGGAGAGGATGACTGTAGGACAGGAGAATACAGTCTATTGCCCCTGTTATCACCCATTTCAGGGGAGAGGATGACTGTAGGACAGGAGAATACAGTCTATTGCCCCCTGTTATCAGCCATTTCAGGGGAGAGGATGACTGTAGGACAGGAGAATACAGTCTACTACTACCTGTTATCAGCCATTTCCGGAGAGAGGATGACTGTAGGACAGGAGAATACAATCTATTGCCCCCTGTTATCAGCCATTTCAGGGGAGAGGATGACTGTAGGACAGGAGAATACAGTCTATTGCCCCCTGTTATCACCCATTTCCGGGGAGAGGATGAATGTAGGACAGGAGAATACAGTCTATTGCCCCCTGTTATCAGCCATTTCAGGGGAGAGGATGACTGTAGGACAGGAGAATACAATCTATTGCCCCCTGTTATCAGCCATGTCAGAGGAGAGGATGACTGTAGGACAGGAGAATACAGTCTATTGCCCCTGTTATCAGCCATTTCAGGGGAGAGGATGACTGTAGGACAGGAGAATACAGTCTATTGCTCCCTGTTATCAGCCATTTCAGGGGAGAGGATGACTGTAGGACAGGAGAATACAGTCTATTGCCCCTGTTATCAGCCATTTCAGGGAGAGGATGACTGTAGGACAGGAGAATACAGTCTATTGCCCCTGTTATCAGCCATTTCAGGGGAGAGGATGACTGTAGGACAGGAGAATACAGTCTATTGCTCCCTGTTATCAGCCATTTCAGGGAGAGGATGACTGTAGGACAGGAGAATACAGTCTATTGCCCCTGTTATCAGCCATTTCAGGGGAGAGGATGACTGTAGGACAGGAGAATACAGTCTATTGCCCCTGTTATCAGCCATTTCAGGGGAGAGGATGACTGTAGGACAGGAGAATACAGTCTATTGCTCCCTGTTATCAGCCATTTCAGGGGAGAGGATGACTGTAGGACAGGAGAATACAGTCTATTGCCCCTGTTATCAGCCATTTCAGGGGAGAGGATGACTGTAGGACAGGAGAATACAATCTATTGCCCCCTGTTATCAGCCATTTCAGGGAGAGGATGACTGTAGGACAGGAGAATACAGTCTATTGCTCCTGTTATCAGCCATTTCAGGGAGAGGATGACTGTAGGACAGGAGAATACAGTCTATTGCCCCTGTTATCAGCCATTTCAGGGGAGAGGATGACTGTAGGACAGGAGAATACAGTCTATTGCTCCCTGTTATCAGCCATTTCAGGGGGAGAGGATGACTGTAGGACAGGAGAATACAGTCTATTGCCCCTGTTATCAGCCATTTCAGGGAGAGGATGACTGTAGGACAGGAGAATACAGTCTATTGCCCCTGTTATCAGCCATTTCAGGGGAGAGGATGACTGTAGGACAGGAGAATACAGTCTATTGTCCCCTGTTATCAGCCATTTCAGGGGAGAGGATGACTGTAGGACAGGAGAATACAGTCTATTGCCCCCTGTTATCAGCCATTTCAGGGGAGAGGATGACTGTAGGACAGGAGAATACAGTCTATTGCTCCCTGTTATCAGCCATTTCAGGGGAGAGGATGACTGTAGGACAGGAGAATACAGTCTATTGCCCCTGTTATCAGCCATTTCAGGGGAGAGGATGACTGTAGGACAGGAGAATACAGTCTATTGCTCCCTGTTATCAGCCATTTCAGGGGAGAGGATGACTGTAGGACAGGAGAATACAGTCTATTGCCCCTGTTATCAGCCATTTCAGGGGAGAGGATGACTGTAGGACAGGAGAATACAATCTATTGCTCCCTGTTATCAGCCATTTCAGGGGAGAGGATGACTGTAGGACAGGAGAATACAGTCTATTGCCCCCTGTTATCAGCCATTTCAGGGGAGAGGATGACTGTAGGACAGGAGAATACAGTCTATTGCCCCTGTTATCAGCCATTTCAGGGGAGAGGATGACTGTAGGACAGGAGAATACAGTCTATTGCCCACTGTTATCAGCCATTTCAGGGAGAGGATGACTGTAGGACAGGAGAATACAGTCTATTGCTCCCTGTTATCAGCCATTTCAGGGGAGAGGATGACTGTAGGACAGGAGAATACAGTCTATTGCCCCCTGTTATCAGCCATTTCAGGGAGAGGATGACTGTAGGACAGGAGAATACAGTCTATTGCCCACTGTTATCAGCCATTTCAGGGAGAGGATGACTGTAGGACAGGAGAATACAGTCTATTGCCCCTGTTATCAGCCATTTCAGGGAGATGATGACTGTAGGACAGGAGAATACAATCTATTGCTCCCTGTTATCAGCCATTTCAGGGGAGAGGATGACTGTAGGACAGGAGAATACAATCTATTGCTCCCTGTTATCAGCCATTTCAGGGGAGAGGATGACTGTAGGACAGGAGAATACAGTCTATTGCTCCCTGTTATCAGCCATTTCAGGGGAGAGGATGACTGTAGGACAGGAGAATACAGTCTATTGCTCCCTGTTATCAGCCATTTCAAGGGAGAGGATGACTGTAGGACAGGAGAATACAATCTATTGCCCACTGTTATCAGCCATTTCAGGGGAGAGGATGACTGTAGGACAGGAGAATACAGTCTATTGCCCCCTGTTATCAGCCATTTCAGGGGAGAGGATGACTGTAGGACAGGAGAATACAGTCTATTGCCCCCTGTTATCAGCCATTTCAGGGGAGAGGATGACTGTAGGACAGGAGAATACAGTCTATTGCCCACTTTTATCAGCCGGGA
This sequence comes from Bufotes viridis, assembly GCA_033119425.1. Taxonomy (NCBI): domain Eukaryota; kingdom Metazoa; phylum Chordata; class Amphibia; order Anura; family Bufonidae; genus Bufotes; species Bufotes viridis. The sequence goes on from CM065594.1 coordinate 5,541,745, forward strand.
GAGGATGACTGTAGGACAGGAGAATACAGTCTATTTCTCCCTGTTATCAGCCATTTCAGGGGAGAGGATGACTGTAGGACAGGAGAATACAATCTATTGCCCCCTGTTATCAGCCATTTCAGGGGAGAGGATGACTGTAGGACAGGAGAATACAGTCTATTGCCCACTTTTATCAGCCGGGAGAGGATGACTGTAGGACAAGAGAATACAGTCTATTGCCCCCTGTTATCAGCCATTTCAGGGGAGATGATGACTGTAGGACAGGAGAATACAATCTATTGCTCCCTGTTATCAGCCATTTCAGGGGAGAGGATGACTGTAGGACAGGAGAATACAATCTATTGCTCCCTGTTATCAGCCATTTCAGGGGAGAGGATGACTGTAGGACAGGAGAATACAGTCTATTGCTCCCTGTTATCAGCCATTTCAGGGGAGAGGATGACTGTAGAACAGGAGAATACAGTCTATTGCTCCCTGTTATCAGCCATTTCAAGGGAGAGGATGACTGTAGGACAGGAGAATACAATCTATTGCCCACTGTTATCAGCCATTTCAGGGGAGAGGATGACTGTAGGACAGGAGAATACAGTCTATTGCCCCCTGTTATCAGCCATTTCAGGGGAGAGGATGACTGTAGGACAGGAGAACACAGTCTATTGCTTCCTGTTATCAGCCATTTCAGGGGAGAGGATGACTGTAGGACAGGAGAATACAGTCTATTGCCCCTGTTATCAGCCATTTCAGGGGAGAGGATGACTGTAGGACAGGAGAATACAATCTATTGCCCCCTGTTATCAGCCATTTCAGGGGAGAGGATGACTGTAGGACAGGAGAATACAGTCTATTGCCCCCTGTTATCAGCCATTTCAGGGGAGAGGATGACTGTAGGACAGGAGAATACAATCTATTGTCCCCTGTTATCAGCCATTTCAGGGGAGAGGATGGCCGTAGGACAGGAGAATACAGTCTATTGCCTCTGTTATCAGCCATTTCAGGGGGGAGGATGACTGTAGGACAGGAGAATACAGTCTATTGCTCCCTGTTATCAGCCCTTTCAGGCCTTTGTAGTTGTGGGGGTTCCTTCTTGGGGGTCAGGCGCAGTCTTCTCTCTGTAGCAGGATCTCCCTTTGTTTTCACTGGAGGATTTTGTGTTTCTTCTCTAATTCTTGAAATGATCTTGTTCTCTTCTTCTCACAGAGCAAATACCGGCAGCAGCCGCACCAGCTGAGATACACGACCGTAGCCGACTCCCTGGATGTTTTGCACGCTAAATTCAGCAACAAGATAACCAACGAGGTGAGTGATACTGGTGACTCCATGAATTTAAAGGGCCAGTGCAGTCTCCTGTGCAAGGGTTTTCCAGGAATAGCAAGTGATGGCCCGTTACTAGACTTGCAATGGCTCATTGTGGGGAACGAATGCTGAGACCCCTAATGATCACTAGAAGGAAGGGGCGTTGATTCTGTATACAGCACTGCGGCTATGTCTGAATATTTTCCTGTCAGTGAATGGAAACATGTTTGTTTCCAGCTGGAAGATAAAACCCTACGTTAATACTTCTAACAGCTGCATCAGTGTACACGCTCTTTCTCCTATGCTGGATTTTAGGCGCATCACTATTTTCTGCACTGACACAGTGTAACAAAATCTCACCTGTGTAAGTGACTAGATCAGGAGGAGTTTACAATCTGTAACTGTCAAGAAGAATGTTTTCATTCACTGAGGGCAAGTAAAGATGACCATGGTGACATTGAAACTCGAAGTACATAGGTAATATTGGCGGCTGGATACGGGGTGCCAGGGGCGGACTGCACTGGGCCACAGTTGGGTCTTTACACACATCCAATCAGCTCCTCTAACACAGCAGGTGGCCCTTAGGAGTCCCCCGCCTGACTCCATACATAGAATTATCCCGCGGGGTATCCCCAAATACTATCAGCAGTCTGACCGGGTATGTGAATAGCTCTGTAAATTCAGAGTTTATTCAGTCTCTACTTTTAAGTTACTATCGGGATTCAAACTCACAGCCTTCTGTACGGGAGACTGACGCCTCACCAGCGTGCTACAGACAACACTGTTATTTATGGAAGGAATTCAGTAGTCTTCATGTACAATGCACCTACAGATATATCACTGACTATCTATCTCATATCTATCTATCTACCTATCTCATATCTATCTATCTATCTATCTATCTATCTATCTACCTACCTATCTCATATCTATCTATCTATCTATCTATCTATCTATCTATCTATCTATCTATCTCATTCTCATATCTATCTATCTATCTATATCTATCTATCTACCTATCTCATATCTATCTATCTATCTATCTATCTATCTATCTATCTATCTATTATCTATCTATCTATCTATCTATCTATCTATCTCATATCTATC